>PNEQ01095692.1:0-10158 GCA_003012365.1 Medauroidea extradentata | reverse complement strand
ACTTAAGAGCGTGTAGACTATCAATATTTTATACACACTCCCCCTCCCCAAAATCACACTTATTAACTACATTTGTGTGTTTTCTTATTCTGTGGCACAAGAAGCAATGCTGTGCCGAATTTCAGGTCGATGTTACCAATACTAAGAGTAGGAGGATTTTTTGCACCATGATTAGAGAATCTAGACCACTGTGCGCCGTGGCGCCATAGCGTGACTTTCAGTGAGGTCCTCCCTGACTACAGCCACGAGTTAGTGGCGGAAATATTTTAGCACCATTTGGTTTCAATGGCTTATGTGCACATCTGAAGCTATGCTGACTTGTCTTAGGGTTCCACTGTCAAATCACAGACATGTGGTGTCACAATAATCGTATTGCGATTGGTGCAGTCAAATGAGAGACGTGTCTGATCAAACACACGCTACCAATAACCACGAAGTAAAGCTGCCCATGTGAATGTAAAGCATTAAAATAAAATTGTGCGAAAATATTTTCGCGACAAACTCGTAAGGTTGTAGCCATATTACATAAATCAAAGCTGAAAACGTTTATCGAAGTTTATAGGAATCTGAAAGTCATTACGAAAAAAAAGCAATCGTAAAAGAAACAGTTTTCGCCATTATTTTCCCGCAAATACTTTGCAAATGTGATGATAAATTCTTTGATGTCATCTCTTGCACCATAACAGTAAGGCGGGAAAAATGTATAGCATTGCTAGGAACACCGAATTACAGACACCTGAAAAAATTCCCTAATTCTTCTGGGCACAAGCCATGAGAACTTCAAGTTCGTGTCACTTTTCGTAATTGGCCCTTCGCTTATTTGACTCCTTCTGGGGTCGCTTAGCCAATAAGAAACAGCTGAACGAAGGCCAAATTACGGGGTAACCCTGAGTCAACAGACAACCAATAACTAGAGACCTGAAAATTTCGCATTATTATCTGACAGCAGAGCACACTGGACTGCAAGCTACTGTGTACTCTTCTGATTATGTCTATTGGCCCACAGTTTGTGTAACATGCCTACTATACTGTAACGCGGATACACGAAAATACGGAAGTCCAGATCCAATAACGTCGCGGAGTATGTTCAGGTGAACATACGTTACTGGATTTTAGCCTGTAGCCAAATATTACCGCGAAATGTGCATGTTTCTACCAATAACTCATGACTAGAGAAGGTGATTTATCGCGGTAAAAGTTGACTGTTCTAGGCTTCAATGTAATGTATTCATTTCTGACGCTTTTATTTCGTTACTGGCGAGTCCCTAATTGACTGGACCAATGATAACCGTGGTGCACTACTATTGGTAGGGCTGGGAATAATACGCGAGTTCAATGTCCTGCATGCTAGAATCCAATGTCCTATGCCTACCTAAGCCCCGTCTATTCGTTCATTGTCTGGTGTCTGAATGAGTAGCAGGTAATGGACACATGGTAGGGCTTCGGTATACACAGGATAATGGATTCTAGCATGTTGGTCGTTGAACTCGCGAAATATTCTTAGCCCTATCTATTGAACGTCTGAGATTCGTCTGTAAACAACTTTAGACCGTGCTACATAACCGCCGGCCGATAATACATGACGCAGGACGATACACTGATTTGCAGAATACGCTGGCAGAAAACATTCTCGCGATAAATCTCATTCTCTACTCATGACTAGAGACATGCAAAATTCGCGTCATTTTCTTACAGCTGACTAGACTCCAAGTGACTATAGGCCGATATTGTCGTGACTTGCTGCGGAGAATGCTTACACGGTATTTGAGAGGCCAATCTCTGTACAGTAAAGACGTAAAACACGGAAATGACAGCACATAAAAGTTCGTGGCCAATTGAATAGCAGATTATGTTCTGTTATGTATAGGAATGTGAAGTTTAGTCTGCTATTCTCCGTCCACTCTTAGTTGAGTTTTAGGTTAAACAAAGCAAATTATATACAAACATGTTCATTGGCTGCCGACCACCGTGCACTGAGATCTTGCATAAGAAATAGATCCTTGTTACCTCTCATGTGCATATAAATTTACCACTCTATCACCTAATTATAGAGTTTTATTAACAAATAAATAATACTACGAGATGCTGCAAACACAATTTACGACGCTATATGTTTATTACTATAATTATGGTTAGCGGACGACACATCCGTGCAGTTTATTCACGAGTTATTTAACGACTGACGCAATATTGAACGTACGAGTTTTTTGGTACACTTGCCGGTATTTAGAGATGTATGATACTCTGAAAATACCAAAAGTTTAGTTCAGTAATAATTACCACTGTAAAAATATGTCGGAAACAACACAATATAATATAATATTTTACTTTCTCGGCTACTGCGAATGTTTTTTTTCTGTATATCCATTTTCCGTTCCCGTATATCCGAATCAGAATTCCATAATCCTTTATCTATTTCGTTCCGTCCGTCCTCGTTGCTCACGTTGGTAATGTTTACATGGCTTGCAACTTAGGTTATGTGACGGACGTGAACAGTGAAAATGTCTTGCGTGGTTTTTGAAATGTAGATATATATCTTCATTACAAAACAAACTGCGGTGATGAAGGCACAGAGGCACAAATAAAATTCACACGTAACATTTTTTATAAAACAAAACGAATATGTGAAGTGAATTATCGACAGATTGTTTGGTGATTTATCAAATAAGATTTTTCCAAAACGAAGTACAAAATAATTAAAGAGGACTTTACAGTAAGCTTAATCACTAATTTTGTTGACTTTTTTTTCTGCATGTAGAACCTAATTTTCGTTACGTTAGTACCAGAATATTTTAATACGATCGTTAGTCATGGCTTGATAATTACAATTGAATTTTGAAATATACGGTAACTACACAAGACAATATTTTTTCAAAAATGTATGTAATTTTTGTTATGTCGATAACATGTACGAAATTTTCACACAATATTGTTTTAACAGATAGTGCGCTGTTGTTTTCTATTACACCAACTGTACACAGTTTTGTTGGTTGGAAATAGTACGTCGGCGCGCTGCACAAATTGAGCCAATTAGAAGCTAGCGAAGTGCAATGATATGATGTTATTTGTTCACTTCAGAACTCAACTAAGAGTGAACGGAGAATACCAAGTGGTGACGCAATTTTGCATGTCTCTACTCATGACGCCTGCTGGGTTATAGCCTACATATATTCTTGGACACTAACCTGCAGGTCAGTGAACGCCTGAATTGTTCCGATCTCCACTGATTTATCGCAGGAAAAGTTTGTTTCCTGGCTTTAGTATGTCAACATATAACTTATTTCCTTATTGAGGTGTCCACATCTTGACTGGGCCAATGAGAAACCCGGTGCGCCGCTTCTGAGCATTTCTGATTCGTCTTCTAACAACTACATATTCTTTTATCATACAAGCGAACGGCGTTCAACTGTTTTGTAAATACTGGGCACTAAAGATTTATGCGATTTTTCACTATCTCTAAGCACTGGCCTGATTGATCATTGTTTTTTCTGACTTTAATATTCCTGCAAGTTGCAATAAACTGTTTTCAGCGTCAACTTATGTATACCACGTCCTCTTCAGTGAGTAGCCTGCATTTAGAGTGGCTTTCCCTTCCCCCTTTCCTCCTCCTCCTCCTCCTCCTCCTCTCTCCTTCAAGAAAGATGCGTGCATTTACGTAAAAGTTACACATAGCCTTTCAAGTTACAACCACGGTAAGAGAGAGTACCAGTAGTTCTTTCTATCAAAATACTGCAATATTTTTACTTCACAAATTGACAAGTTAACATAGTTAAAGGCTATTTTTGCAGCTTATCTACGATTGTAAGTTAACGTGCAAAAAACTTCAAAATTAAAAAAAAAAACATTTTTTTCCCCTTACAATTATAGGCTTGAGGAAAAAGACACTGGTCTTATGGACACGGTCTACAGCAATTATCGTCATATATCTATTTTTTATATTTGCTACATATATATTTTCTCTTATTTAGACATTAACTGTGACTAAAATTTGTTCTCGTGAAATTTTTTATATCTCATAGTTTTTGCGTAATGGGTCGTAAATGTCAAAATTTGCATGATATGGTCGACGCTTAAACCAACGGACATACCAAACTGAAAAAAAATCACCGTGCATACCGATGTTGTAGACAATTAAACTACAAAATAAAATATTTTAGCATTAAAAATAATATGTTGAACTTTCAAATTTTTATTTCAAATTTCAATACTTTAATTTAAATAGCAAGCATGCGCACATGCTTCTTCTTCATCTATGAACATTCCCGTTGCCTTAAATACAGCGGTTGATCAGGGGCGTCATTTCAGGTTTTTCCAGGGGGGGGGGGCAAGATTTTGTTTTCTGACGACAGTGACCTGGTTGCATCTTTTTTATTAATTAAGCATGTACAAATTAGATACTTTAATAATAAAACTTCAGTTTTATGTCCTTAAGTTAGCATTATTTACATTTAAAAATACATTTATACACAAAATTTCCAAATTCTGGGGGGGGGCATTTGCCCCCCCCCCCTGAAGCTCCAAATGACGCCCCTGGGTTGATTGCGAAGTAATGTACGGATAACATAAATTCCTCGCATGATTATGTATACTGCAAGGCATTTAGGATTAGCTCCTGCTTTTCTACTACGGGAACAACTGACGAACGCTTGAAGTATGTCAGCTAGCATGCTCTGGACTGACACAGCAAATTGGTTAATGATTCAATAATATCCGCAGTACTGCCATTGCAAGGCGTCGGCAATGTATAGCGGTAGACGGGCGGGTTATTGTTGCGACAACAGGCTGAGAGAGCTGTAAGAAAAAACAGGTGCGTATATCAGCGCGCACTGTGTAAAAAAAATAAACAAAATCATGTAATAAGCGTACCTATATACACAGAATACAATTTTTTTCACCGCAGCTCTTGTTCTAATCTTGAACATTTTAATCTTGAATACGCTCTGGAATTTCGAAACAAAACAGCAGAGAGAAAAGTTTCTCTTAAATGTTGCCGCATAGCAAGTTTTTGGAGGCAAGTGTATGTATGTATTTAGATAATACCAGAACAGTCCTAAGAGAACAATTGTTGCTAACTTTAAAAACAACAAATTTGCCGGAGAGATACAGTTCTAATGGACTGTTTGTAAGGCAGAAATGAATTACAGTTAAGTAAGAGCTTGTAGTAACAGGGGATTAAAAAGGAAATTAATTAATTAATTATGTGGTAGTTCTTTCACAAGAATACTATTCCACACGACATAAAAAAAATACTTACACAGGAAGGAATTTTTGAAAAATAAAATTTGTGCTCATAATTACTTTTTGTGAAATGTAGATTATAAAATTATGTTTTAAATATTACAATTCAGTTGTAAAAATTGGCAAACGTCTTCAATGTTGCAGTATTTAAAAAAAATTCACGTTGTGTCCGAGTCCCAAGATGATCTTACTTATCGATTCCAATAACAAACAAAAAAAAAAATACGTTACTAACTAGTTTCTCTGTAAATTAAGTCGACTGCAAGTATATGTCACTGTACCCTATGTGCTATGTTTGAAACTAGGACTGTAATATTAACCGGCTAATATTTTTTTCTATCGCCGTGGTTCATTTACAAGACAAATCACAAACAAAATAGTAGCGTTTAAAATTTTAAAAACACGTTTTTAATAACCTTATAAATATCGCGCATTATTAGACGCAGTTTACAACTACGTATATAAAAGGAATAACTCAGGATTACAGTTTCATTTCAGCTTACGTAAAATATTGCCTTCATTGGCACTGCCAAATTAGAACAAAATGCCTTCATTGGCACTGCCAAGTCATAACAAAAGTTTGCAAAGGAAACTTAGTGGCAACTATCGGAAAGATGTACAAGTATATTAACGGTTACTTAATTATACGCTAGGTAGCGCTAACATCGATTACGTTAACTAATAAAAGATAATTTTTGTCAGTGAAAAGATGAACGTTCGTATATTTTATTTGAAGGAAATATATTTCTCCACACAAGCAATACTAACTGTCGTCGCTATGTCTGTATTGTGGCAAAGTTTTGCTTTGACGCGAAAAATAGCAACGGACGCAAACTAAAGCGGCCATAGTCACGAAAACCATAACTTAGCCATGATGCAGCGCAAAGTTGCGTTCGGAAGCAAACAATATAATCGCTGGGTCATAACACGCCCGCAGGCGAGGAGTTTTCTGAAGCAAGGTGTCAGAACCGCTGAAGCGAGCGAGCGAGGAGTTAGTTGTAGGTAAACCGGTACTTGCAAAGTTCATGACGTCACGAGGGGGAACTGCGCTGTCAGCTGGGATGACGTCTTCCAGTAGGCAGCTACTCCCTCTACCTTCGCTTCACTCTTCCTACCCTTCTCCATCTTCTTTCTCCGACTTCAGGTTGAATGGACTGCTCATTAGTTGGCCATTGAGTATGGAGTTCTGGGATTGGCCAGCGTCCGCACCGATCTGGCGCCAATTTTTTCATCTCGCATCCGAAACACGCCAATTAGCTAGAAAGATTTGAACGCGCGAGACAGACACCGTGCGCGCAGGAGACGCTTGTAAATACACAACGTATACAAACCTATGTTCCTCCGCCTGTTGTTTTAACCGCTACCCTGACACCAGCCGACCTTAGTTTATATAATATTAAAAGACGCTATAAACTGTTCACGATAAACTGAGCATTGCTTAAATTTTTCTTTGAACTATTATGCAATCATTTTTAATATGTTTAATATGAAAACTTCATTGAAGCTAAAAACCAGAGCAAACGTTTCACCGCTGCCAAAACTTAACATTTTGGCCCCAAGAAAACACAATTTTTTGACATAATATGTGATGTAGAGTGCTCAGTTTAAAGTGAACAGACTACAAAAACGTAACTAATGGACGCACTTCACTCATTGGGGTAGCAAATCAACCCAGAAAGTTATAATTGGTCACAGAGATCTCGAAATGTGGCATAAAATTTTAAGTAACTCACGTCGTGTTATCATATACCATGGTAAATATACAATAAAAACTATCTCAATAGAAATTCAATCCCGTCGTTCTCAAATTTAATCCTGTCGTTCTCAAAATAGGTATATAACAAACTTTTATCTAGTTACGGCGTGATATCTTTGAAAATAGCAGTTATACATTAATAAACCGTTAAAAAAAGTTAAATAATAGTTAATTAACTATTCAAAAATAAAATTTTGCTAAAATTCGGTACAGTAGGAAACGAAACATTACAAATTATTAATTTAGATATGTCTTGCTATCTCCCAAATTAACGGACCTACAACAACATACTTTACATGCATAAAAGCTTAGGTGATTAACTTAAATAATACAATGTTTTTTACAATTGGTCCAGCAGTGATCAAATAATAACAAAAATATTTGACTAGTACCGTACTATCTTCCAAAATTGCAGACGTGATACAATGAACCATAATAAAAGTTTGAATTGTTAACTGTCTGTCCTGTAGTTCTTAACTTATGACAGAATTATTTTTTTAATCAAGCAGTATTATCTTACAAAATGGCGGACACATGACATCGAACTGGTCATAAATCAAAGCTTAGATAGTAAACTGCTAAAATATAACATTTTGTTATAATCGCTCCAGTAGTTGTCGAAATAAAACAAAAAAAAAATCTACATTCATATAACGCTATCTTCCAATATGGTTGTTTGCAACACCTAACAAACGCTAAAAGTGGTCAAAATATGAACATTTGGTTACATTATATTTAGTAGTTCTTGAACTATGACAAAAAAAACTTTATTTAGTAATTTCGTATTACCAAACACACTATAAACCAATACCACCCAGCTTGTGCAATTCTGCAAGATCACTTGTTATTGTGTTTTCATATCAAGCCAACATATAGATACAAGCACACTAAGTTTTATGAGTACCAGATTTACACTGCCAACATAACAATGTAGAAAAAAAAATTTTTTCTCGACGAGCAATGAGTATTCGTTCTCAGCCGAAAATATTGGATGAAGACAAAAACAGCAGTACGCCAAACATGTAAAAAACAGAAAAATTATAACAGAAAAGTATTAATATTAATGTATTTATTGCTACCACCTCATGCTCCTAGATTATATTTCGCACTCTTCTCTTTGTTATTAGCATAGTGCTGTCCGATATTGGCATACATTATAAAATAGCGAACCGTCAACATTAAACATACAAAAATTAAAGCAGGGATGGTTTAATGAATCATCATAATATAGAATTCGATACAATCGGTTAAGCAGGTTTTGAAATATGACATGAAACCTGAATTTATTCATGCTGTGTTTTCTTCCAAAATGACCCACATACAACCATAATCTCTCCCGCATGTAATATCTAGAAAACAAACCATCAAAATATATCATTTTCTTTGAATCGTTCATATGGTTTCCAACCTATATGAAACATCCAGCGCCAACAAATTTAAGTGGTCGCCATTCTTAAAATGTGCTCGAAATGAAGAATACGTTTTTTATCAGTGACTCTAATTGATCATCAGAGACGTCATTACATTCAGGCATGCACATTACTCAAGTTTAACGACGTATAGTTCATTAATCTAGTAAGTTAGTAATCAGGTCCCAGTTTCGGAGATAACTATTATTAGTTACCCTTAACATAATTTTGTACCATTTAGAATTTTTAAAAAATAGATATTTCATAATTACTTTTTTAGAAAATTAAAAAAAATATATACATTATTACTACTACTATGAATAAATATTACTATACTTAAATGAAATGTGAAGTGCCGCATAGTTTTTATCAAAAACTTTTGATTAAATGTTTTATGTTATAAATTTTACTAGCGTTTCTTGATAAATAGTTTTTGCAAATACGTTGAAAATAGAAACACATATGAAGGGTTAGTGGGAAGAAAGATGAATGTTCACATTTACTAGTTTCCAGTAAAATGCGATTGAAAGTTCAAACTCATGTATTTTGTACCTGGATGGGTTTATTTATTGTCTCGTTATTTCGGACACTCGTCCACATTCTTCTTTATGCTTTAGAGAAAAACGCACTAGCGTTTATCTATGGTTTGGCACCACAAAATCATAATTGTGAAAAATGGATGTTCATTCTTCCCCCGTACCCTTCACATTTTTACGAATTACTTAAGATAAATTTAATTACGTACATTGGGCATTTACACGACTCAAAGAGACAGTAAATTGTAAACAACGCGAACGAAGTCGAGGACAATAGCGAGTATTTTATACATATTTATATTATTAAATGTTTTGACTGCTCCTGGAACGCTGTTCAGTGTACATAATAGTTTAAAAATCTGAACTCAGATATTATATAGAACATGTGATTGCCATAACATCAAGGCAAATATAATTCGTCACAGAGGTTTTAACTCCGATTAACCTGTGTTCCGTTTTCAAATTAATTTAAAAAAAAATGTTTGTATAAACCATCTGCACCTAGTCTCCCAGGATTAAAATGTCGACGTCAAAAAAAGCGTACAGTAAATGTTGTTATCAAATTCAGTAAAACGCTAATTTTACAGTTTTATCTGACATTATATGTCATTTTCCGCCATCATTCGCATCGTCCTTGCAGCAGCGGATTAACCACAATGCATGCTGCAACTATTGGTAGGATAACATTGGACAAAAAGCGGCGTGCTGGTATCCCACATGGCCATGCATAAATGTGCCAAGTGAACAATTCTAAAAACCCTGTTTCTAATCCTCGCTGACCAAGGTGTATCACTACGTTGTTGGAAAAACTAACATTGACACGGATACTATTGGTAACAGCAATACCTTGATCAGGTAACGTTTTCAAAATGCGGAAACAAAAAACATTTTACAAGTTACGGCGGCTTGCATTTGATTAATATTTTGTATTTTTTCCAATAATGAAATGTTGGAGACTGTGGTTGAGAAAATAAAATTTTATGACATTATAAACAATAGTTGCAAGATTTATAGTAAATTAGTAGTTGGATTATGTATGTCCGAGCACAAGCGGCTTACGGCTGAGGAGCCGAGGAGCCACCGCCGCCATCTTGGATGACGTCACCGCCGCCATCTTGGATGACGTCACCGCGGCCATCTTGTTTCCGGCCGCCATCTTGTTTCCGGTCGCCATATTGGATTACGTCACTTTCAAAATTTTCCAAAATTTTCCAAAATT
>PNEQ01095691.1:0-10158 GCA_003012365.1 Medauroidea extradentata | reverse complement strand
TTTCATCATGTTTCGGATGTGCTTGTAGTCACGTCGGCCGCCCTCGAAGGGTTAAGACGCAGTTGGGACAGGTATCTATGACGTAGTTGCGGCGGGATTCCCACTATGAGCCACCCGGGCTTTGAATCATCGGCCAGCCCTCAAGGTGTTACGAAACAGCCGCCGACCACTGGCCTCCAGGAACATGGCACGCAACACTACGTTATTTTTGCTAGTAAAATTGGTCCTCCATATTGTTGTAATAGAATGGTATGAAAATGTAATTGATAGTATTTGAGGTAGTCGTAAGAGTTCACTTCTCAAAACTCGTTGGTAATCATCTTGGCGGAAATTTACAGAACAAACGCTGGAATTATCTTCATTAAATATGTCTCTTCGCTTACAGCGCGATGCATACAGTCGCCTCAAATCCTATTTTTTTCTAATGTGTTGGATAAAACGCCTGTAGTCTTTGACACCCAATTAGTACATTACGCCTTAGCACAGTTAACTTATAGTTAAACGTTTTGCTGATTTTTAATACATCTAGTCTCTTAATGTGTATGAACGCAAGACTGCGATCCGCAAGTTCATTGCATTCAGCACTACAGCCATCTGAACACTACGTGGCTGGAACCTTCCCTGTTATATCAGCAACAGGGCGCAACATGAGACGGGAATATACAAAGAGTGTTGATAACATTATTTTCTCGATCATTTTTGTAATGATAGGGGATAATGTTAATAGTAATATTAATATTATTTTCAAACAGGGACATTTGAATAGGACATAACATAGTAATGAACACATTTTTTTGCCTTATTTCTATTTTGCTATTTTATACTTTTAACTGTGCTTGAAACATGTCGCATTATATGAGTAGCAAATTTGTCGGAACATTGTTAGAAATGTTGTAACGTAGTGTACGATTTGTTGATATCTGTGCTATCAACATTTTGCCATTAACATCGTTGCGTATTTTTGTATATTGTCACCGCTCAGTTAGGTTGGAGAGGAAGTTGGCTGATTATTAAAAATTGTGGAAGGTGTAAGATCAAGCGGAAATAGTGCTGGATTGCGAAATGGGCGCCACCTAGCAGTTTGCCCGGCTAGGACAGTGTGTTGTCGATTCAGGGCGTGGTTTATTCGGCTGGCGGTCCTCTCCTTCCTGCAGTGGTGGATGATGCTGTGGTTGATGGCTACAACGTGGAAGCACTCAGAGAAAACTAGCTAACTCACCACGTGGGTTCTTTCGGGTCACCCACACAACCCCTTGCCCTAGGACTAGAATGATAGCCAGCTCTAGCAAATTATTAAATAATTCACAACAGACTAACTTGGTTAGCGGTGTTTTATTTGCAAACACACAGGTAGCACATTACAGTGGTCGCCACTTGGTCACGCACACAATGAAAAATACACTTGCTCTCTCTCTCGGTTAAACAGCTTTTAATTCGGCGCGTAGGCCGGTTCAATTAAATTAGTACACACTAAAGATGAGTCTCTGCAGTAGAGTCCTGTTACACTATGTCGGAGGCGGCCGAAGGCCGTAAGTGTAGATTCCTCGGCCCGGATGCGCAGGCGGAGAAATTAAGTTGAAGAGCATAGGCGTTAAGTGCACGAGCTAAAAAAACCAGGTAAACGAAGAGGGCGAAAAAAGATGATTAGAAATATGAATTACTATTGCAGTTACTAGCAGTGAAAACAATGTTGAGAGCCCTCTCCGGGACGCACGTCCTACCTCGTGGCCGACTTACGATGAACTGGGCTGCCAAGATGGCGTCGTGCGTGCTCCTAGCCGGCAAGTACGTTAAAGTACCGTTACAATAGTGATAATGAAATTTAGGTGAATACAATTACAATCCAAGTGGCGGTGAGACATATAAAAAATAGTAAGAATTACTGGTGATGACAGATTACTTAAATAACATACCTTTAAAATTAACATACAACAAAACACTGACCCTGAAATGTGTGACCACGTGGCTGAATAAAACTAAACAAGACTTAATATTAAAATGGCTCGTGCTGAAGGCAGGTTGATTGCTGGCCGTAGCTCAGTCCTCAGTTTGTTTATCTTAGTTTCTGATTACGTTAATAAGCACTTTATGATTAGTAGTGAGGTTGGTGGTGGTGGGGTGTTGTGATGTCACGTGGAGGCGGCGATTCAAACACACACACGTGTCGCTGGCACACGACCCCGCACTAACCGGCACTGTTGGAGTTTGGGTAAGGGGGGAGGGGTCTGGAGCACACCGAGGAAACCCTGTCACGTGGTCAGGACTGGCTTAACTTCCCAGGCCTAGGGCTTGGGACGACGTCAATATAAATAGGATTTAGAAAAGTAAAATAAAAAAACAGACAATTTTTGAAAAAAAAAATGGCACTGGTAAATACATTTAAATCACTGTAATTGTTTGGTCGGAACTGTATTTTTTATGTAAGTATTTGGGCCAATTGCTTCTTTGAGGGGGGGATTTGAATTGAAATACCTTTTGCGTATATAATAAATACATAATATATTATTAAAATTAACATAATAAATGCTGTGCAGATGAACCGAGAGAGAAGTATGTTGTGGACGGTTCGCCTATATATTTCGCGTACAGGTGAAATACTCTCCAACTACTACCTGGCACAAAACGAAAACCCATTCACGTAATTCTTTTAAAAAAATGTATCAAAATGTAATATAGAGTTTTCTCTTTAATTCGTTCGCTGATACCACCCATCTATCTCGAAACCAAAAAAGTTCCACTCGTACTATATTTTGCCCTGCATTTTCTTCTCCTCGGTAGCGAACATGACACTGTTAAATATTATTTTAAATATTAACTATTGGACATACAGAAATTTAACATACAGTATCATTGGCAGGATAGTTCATTGATATACTGTAAAAATTTCGAAGTCAATAGACTGAACAGTTTTCTATTTCTGATGTTTTTAGTGTAACAGAATTTTAGGTGCGGGAGCTTGTATGCAACATACTGTGGCGTGTCTCCTCCATGTGACGTCAGCAGCAGGGAGTGAAATGAACGAAGCAAAGCGCGGGAGACGGGAATACACCCCCCTGATGTAATCTGCTGCTGGTTTCTTCCCTAACATACTTTCGTATAGTCTGAAGGGATTTCCCTCTATCTTTAGGCATAATTACATACAAATCTGGAAAATACCTAAAAATTAAAAATATTAAAGAGTATAGGTAACAATAAAAATCACTACCCAACACTAAAATAAATTTTGGATTTTGCATTACTAACCACTTCACAAATTCAGACAAATACAGAAAATTTTTAACTATCCTTGCTATTGTCATCGTACCGGGCCCTTGGCCAGGTACGGTTGTAAGCCCCGATCTCGACAGCGTTCACCTCCGAGTGCTCCCCGACCATCCTGTACCACCGTGTGTAGTGGTGACCCCGCACCCCGACTTTACCTCGAAGGCACTGGGCCTACAAAGTAGTGGCTGTGTTTGTTTTGCTTTTTGTGTGCGGTCGCCACCTGTGTTAGTGTAACTGAAAATGTAAAGAGTAAACTTAAGGGTTTGTTTATTTTACTTTAAGTTATGTTGCCGTGTTGATGCCTCGGGTTAACTAGGTTAAGAGTACGAAAACTTTTCCGAGAACAGAGAAAATTACAGAAACAGGTGCAGGGATCAAGTTTGGTTAATTAGGGGCAGTGGTTAATACTATTTCTAGAATATAATGAGGTGTTAATTGGTTATGAGTGTTAATAATGGTACTTGCTTGCTTGGTGTCCGCTGGTCCCGGTTGCCACCTTTTGTCTAGGAGTTGAGCTTGAACAAAGGAAGAGGGAGGAAGCAAGGAGGAAGATAAAAAGTTGCGTGATTAGTTCAGCTGGAGTGGAGTAGTTTGTGTGTCCGATTTTGTTTGTGTTTCGCTTCGCCCTGTTACACCAGGTCGCCGGAGTAACTTTAAAGGTTTACATGTACTGTATCTCACCATTTGTTGTGCCTGCCAAGCCTCAGCTTCACTCGGCGGCATAACTCTAGAGTGCGTGACTACAGGGTTATGGGAATAGTGTGTACGCGATCTGTGTGTGCAATAAAGTAGATTTACGACCAAGTTCTCCAGTACATAGTGTAGGGACTGACCATAGTACGGTCCTAGGGTGTGGGCAGTGGGCGGCCGCCCCAGAAGTGCTACCCAGCAGTCTTATTTGCGCCCTCCCTAACATCCTGACCAATTCCGTACACGGATTTGTAGTTCGCTGAGGAAGTGAAGTGACGCCAGCCGAGCCGAGCACGGCCCTGAGTAAGAGTCCCGCCCTGGCCGGGTAATAGCCAGGTGGCGCCATGAGGAACAATCCACCGACAAAACTGTACTCGCCCGTCGCATACCTGCAGAATATTGTCACCAATCACTTCCGCTTCCTCCGGACGGCGACACAGTATTTAACGTAGGCGTACATTTCTGTTACCTTTAGTTTAGGGTAGTTTAGGTAGGGTTTGTTTAAGTTAGTTTACAATAGTTTAAGTTAGGGTTATTGTGAAGAATAGCTGCTCGATTCTATCCTGTAGCTGCTAAAGTAGGCTATTCCTGTTAGAGGCATGGTATATTGATGAACAGTATTTCTTTTGTGATGAAAATGTGTCACAAGTAAAAAAAAAGTAACTTGCCATTTTTTTTTCTGTTTTCGCACATTTTCCAAGTTCCACAGGCTACATACATATTATACTGCGCTCAAGGAAAATGGTGGGGCAAAATACATAAAATCAGTTACCGTATGAAAAAGCAAAATATCTATAAAATAAACTGTGTAGAAACTCACACAGGAACTAACCCAATGTGAACTAACCTAATGTAACACTAAACTAACAAACCCAGGTAGGCCTACTTCATGTAAGGTAACAGAAATATACTTATTCGGATATTTCAGCACAGAAGAAACATTTTTCATCAATTAAGCATGTCTACTGTTAATAGTTTATCCCGTAAATGCAGAGTAAGTAGGCTTATGTAGTCTGTGGGACTTCGAAAATGTACTAAAAACAAAAAATAAATAAAGAAATAAACATTGGCAAAGTACTTTTTTTTTACTGGAGACACATTTTCATTACAAAAGAAACATTTTTTCATTAATAAACCATGCCTCTTAAGTGAATACATTGGTAGCTACAGGATGGAGTAGCAATTATTCACAATTACAGGATATTTTAGCCTTCACCAATATTAAGTTTGATAGATTGTAGGCTTAATTATTAGTTGTAATACATTGTTTTTCAGTGAAACTAAAGTAATATTAAAGTTTTCTGAAATTTTTTTCATAATTTTAGATGGAGTAACTATTCTTCACAATTACCCTTTTGAACATTTCAATTGTATCTATAATGCACTATTTATCTATGGAGTCTATACTTAAGTGCTGTTTGCCTCCCTGGTGACTGATCTTTGAAAGAACTGTGCAATGGGAGTGCATAACTGGATTTATTTACTTGGATATATTCCATTGCGAAATAAATGACTGTTAAAAGAAAACTAAAAATAATACAAGAAAACATAAATAAGCATAGTATGCTTTACTCATCAGGATACATACACAACATGAAATTCCAAAACTGGAATCTGGTCAGATAAAAACAGTGAACAAACAGAAAAAAAAAGAAATAACAAGAATAAAAATAGCTAAGTTGACATGCGACACAACGATGAGACGAGACAAAAACACAAACAGAAATACAACTAAACAAACGATGAGACTAAACAAAACACAAATATGTCGGACACAAACAGAAAAAACAACAAACGGCACAAATGATGAGACGAAACAAAACACAGTAGTTTTCCGAACAGTCAGTATAAACGACGTTTCGGGAACTGGAATCTGTTCCCGTCATCAGGTAGACACACAGGGTTCAGGAACACGAGTGCGACTGATGAGTTAAAAACGAACACTCGCTTCATAAGAATACTGAACAAACTCAGACAAGGCGGGATGTGCCAGGGCAAATATAAGTGACGTTAGAATCATACAAAAATAAAAGTAGAAAAATAATTAAATTAAAGAGAAGGGTTAATAGAAGTAAAAGATAATGTGTTCCAGACACAACACAAATATTTACTTAAAAATAAAATACAATCTGTCTCTATCTGAACTTGACTCAATGGTAAACTGATTTCATCTACAGACTTTAAAATATTACGAGGGAACCCTTACTGCCATGACAAATTATTAAAAAAAAAAAAACAATTAGTCAAAAAAAAAACTAAAAGAAACAGGCAAGTTAAATTCAAATTAAAACTTTAAACTGTGGTGCAATAAAAATGGAAAAACAGAAGAAAGAAAAGCTCAAAGTGATAGCCTAAGCCTACATGATTTTGAAGAAGAAAAACTAACTGTTAAAGTAGTACATGACTACCATTCCCGTCTATACTTACATACCTAAACACTGCTGGCGGCCAAGGTGCCACAACTCATCTAGACCATCTGGACAGACTGACGGTACTCTAAAGACTGCTCTCTACTCACATCTACTACAAGATACTTATAACTACTGAAGTGGAATAATAAACAAATACTAAAGTTTGTACGTCACTTTTTTAAGCCGGGGTGCGGCCGTCCTCCTGCGGCTGAAGGGGAGGAACTCTACGATCTGCACTCCATCACCGCTGAAGTTGAGCTCTCTTCTCGGTAAAACGCTCTTACTTTAAAAAAACGGTCCCGCGGACGACAAACAACTCTACAACAACATGACATCGGCCGATGCGGTCAACGGGCTCTACCGGGGCACAAAAGACTAACGAAAAACAAGCTGCCAACTGTAAGGAGGATGTAGGAACAACACAAGCGCTTACAGTTGTACCAACTATGTCTCTGGAGGCAAGGATGACAAACGTGTAGCTGGAGAGTAGGGAAAGACAGAGAGAGGAGGGAATAAGCTAGAGGGATTGGTACTCCTGACAATCGTGACGAAGCGGCATGACAAACAAGAGGGGGAGGGGAAGGAGAAGGTAGGAAGAAGGCGAACAAAAAAGGGGGGGTGAGGAAGGTGTCTACTGGCCTTGGAAACTAGCAGCTGGCCGGATCACGTCATACTAAACGAGCATTGCCCTACGAACACAGCACATTTCCGACGTTCCTATGTGTGCTAACCCGGGGAGAAACACATTCGCAGCGCGCAACACCTGTTTACTGACTGCACATTTCTACAGCTGTTGTTATGAGTGAATTACCGTGAAGCGAACACATGTTTGCTATCCCACCTTCGCTGGAAACTAACGTGACGGGAACAAAAAAAACACTGCGTGGCACTGAGCCATATCTAAATTTAGATGCTCGGATCATCTACTAAACTCCTTCAAGTTATCAACAGCCCTCGAAGTCCCTATTACTTAAGAAAAAAGCTTAAGTTAACACACGGATCCAAACAAAAAAGGAAATGAAAACAAAAAGGACAAAACAAAAAAAACGATTCGTGACACTACCCTCTATGTAAATTGTTGTGGTCCTCCACGACAAGCTAACTCTCGAAAGAAGGAAGAAAAGAAAGCAGAAAGAGGACGGGTAGGGAGCATTCAAAAACAAACTTAGTGGCCTAAAGAAGGCTCAAACACTGACCAACAAAAATAATTACTTTTTGAAATTAACTCCATGGTCTTCTAACCTTGGGTGTCAGTATGGGTTCCCTTGTTTACAAGCATTAAATTATCCCGATTCTTATTGGTCTCTTTGAGTTCTTGCAGCTTTTACATCTTTTCGCAGAAGCAAAACAAAAATGGATTAATACGTAGTTTAACTTGCTGTGATGGTCGACTGGTGGCATCATGAGGCTTCCAGAGGTCCAGCTGGTGAGTGACAACATGAAGGCAACTTTCAAACTTCCCAGCTCGAACTTGGATCCAGCACAAACAGCAACCAGCTGCCAGACAGTTGACTCAGTATCATTATCTCCAGCTGGTGTCTCTAAAACAATTTTCACAGGCGTGGGTATCTATCCACAGAACATAGCAATTCACAACACAAGACTATAATTCATTATTAGAACAGATTTTACATTATCATCACTTCAAAATAGTAGAGGACCAGATACCAATGCTTTAGTTTACTTGCAGGCAAAAGTATCCCATTCGGCATACACAAATATTTCTATATTTGATATGTAACCCCTTTATAAACCTAATTGATTACAAAACTTATCATTAAGCTAAGCAAATTAACATCTCTTTGTAACAAACACGAGATCAGGCCAGGCACGGACCACAGAGAACAAGGAACCACACATATGTTTATATATATATATATATATATATATATATATATATATATATATATATATATATATATATTAAGGTCTCTTTGCTTCTAGCTGAAGTCTCTTTGCACAGTTACTAAGGTTCGTATCACTGACAATTTTGCATTGCTACTTCCAGTTCATAGACACATAATCCTCAAAGGATGTACTTGGTGCAGTATGTACAAATAACTCGTAACAGTCTTACTGGTGTGTGCAATTGTACACCCCGCACAACAGGATAGTCCAAAGTAGGGAAGGGGTGGTGTCCTCAGATGTAAACCCTCCTGGATCTAGGCATCCCCAAATCCAGATGTCCACGACACCTCTTGAAGCCACACCTGCTCGCCATTCATCTCTCCATACCTCTACAGCCCTGGAGGGGTAATATTTCTTCTCGGGCTAGAGGACCATGCAGCCAAAAGAAAAGAGTGGCACACGGTCGGCTATGGCAGTCGTCTTCAAGGGAGAGTCAACCTGACCATAATAGAATGGTGTTCGGCATCTCTGATGCAGGGTCAGGGTCTCCATCCCTTCTTCGGGTAGTTGGAGGGGCTGGTTGATATGGGAGTCGAAGGAAAAGATGCAGTCCCACCTAAGCGCTCCCACTGCTGAACCCCGATGAAGCATAACAGGTAGCTCAAACTTTTAAAGAACATAAGCTGTCCATGTTAATCACAGTCCAACCTTCTTGACTCACACTGTGGTTGCCCTAACTCACAGCACAAGTGTTCATTCTTCACTTTATGGTTTTTGTTTACGTAACACTCTTCTTATATTTAAAAGTCTCTAGTTAATATCTAATCTCCACTTGGCATTATGACAAGGAAGGTAAAGGAAAACTGCAGTGTGTGCTGGTCTGAACTCACTGTTTTTCACCCACCCATATCCACGATTAAAGTATCAACATCAAAATACCCTTAAAATAAATTACTGTAAACTTCTCATTACAAATGCTGGAATTAACCATGACTTACACCATAGCACCTGGTAAGTTGTCTCCCTTAAGAGTTTAACTAGGTGGTCAACATCTATGACCTTCTCAAAAAAAAAAACAATACTTCTTACTATCCCTTCATACACAAATGAAAATATACTACGACTCTTTCCTTATGTACAAATACTCTTTCGTTAGAAATTATGAGCGGTATCCTCATATCTTTTCTTAATGTGTTTTCTAACTCATAACTCTTTTTATTTTTATTTTAAATGATCTATACACAAAATCTTTGTTTACAAAAAAAATCTAAACCCTATCCCGACTCAGCCTACTCTTATTCTTCCCTTTTTACCAGTTATCGGGACTCACGTGGTTCCCACAAAAACATCACAATTGCTGGCAAAACACTCGTTACTCGAGTGTCAAATACACAGTGGTGATGACATCGTGGTCATCCCTAATGGTAGCTTGCACCCTTCCATGGTGTTGCAAGCTCCTCACAACCTCTGCAGAGGACGAGCTTCCGGGCTCGGTTGAAGTCACATTTTCCCTAGGGGTACGCTGTCGCACCCTAGTGCTGTAACACTTACACAACAAACACAACACAAATGCAGCAGTTAATACAATTATAAACACTGTACAACTTAACTCAATAGTTAACACTGTTGCTGAGTCGAGGGCCTGTGCCTGTGGAAAAGCTCCCAAGCCTAAGAGGAAAAGATTCCTCCAAATCATCATAAACAATGTACATATCACGACGACTAGAGCCACACTTTCCAAATTTATATACAAATATTGACTAGGTACCCTTGAATCTTCTAATCTAACCATGTGATGTCTTGAAGTAAGTGTGTCCAGGGTGACATTTAGGTGAGGAATGGTCGCTGGCCAATCCTCCTCAAGGCAGTCCTCAAAGGACGGGAATACAGTCTGAGATGATGTGGTAAGTGCAGGAAAATGTAATTTCTTAAGTTTAGACCAGGC
>PNEQ01095690.1:0-10159 GCA_003012365.1 Medauroidea extradentata | reverse complement strand
AAAATTTAAAGAAATACGCGTTTTTGGCCGAAGAAAACGAATCGTATTGTCTGGGAATGCTACATAATTGATAACATTAAATGAGGGAAATAATAGTACATAAATATACGGCAAAATGGTGGGACTACTTGCGCCGAACGTCTTAGCTGGGAATACGTATTTTGCGGGAACGTCTTAAGCGAGGTGCTGATTCTGATTATGAAATGGTTCCCGCCAAGTGTGGATATTTTAATATTGAGTTAATCGAATCTTTTTAACTGCGATTCGATTCGTCGAATCACACGAGATTCGATTCGAGATTCGAGGTTCTCGAAGCTTCGCAGAACCCTATCGGGAAGTTATTTGTTCCTGAACGAAAACATGAAAAATTTCACAAAGCAGTGGATATGAATTATTAGGCAAAACTGTGAATCATCACTACAATCATTTATATTTTTGTCTTCTATGCTTGCACATAATATTTTGGACGTAGGCTCTATGCATGATATTTCTACAAATAATTATTTTTGTGAGTTGAAATGTAATCTGAGTGGCTTAAACACACACTAAGCGCTATTTAAACACGAGGCATTGAAGAGATACAAGTACAAGCAGGTTACTTTTTATAAACGCTGTTAGTAACTCAGAAGAAAGAATAATATATATACACAAATATTAATTTAAAGGCAATCATTAAAATATTAGTCAGAGTAAATAACCTGCACACAGCATTTTAGAAAATACAAAAAAATATTGCGTTTCATGCATTATGCGAAGCCTTATATACATAGTTTGAGGTCTACCAGTAGATAGCAGCAGCATGGAAGAACCCAAGTAGTTCCAGAAGTCACGGTAGGTAGCAGAACACAATACAATGTATAAATTTTGTATCTAAATATTGTAAAGCCTAGCAGGTATTATTTGCAATTCAGTTTCCATCAATGTATATTACAAATGCGTGCAGTTAGGAGGTATTCCAAGTTTGAGTTAACGTTCGTAGTTAGTAAAAGTATATTTTTAAAAATGTAAACGTTTCGCGTTATGACCAATCACATAGCAATGAACAATTGCATTCCCCACATTTTTTTACGTTTATTATTTTTTATATCCTAATTCCAGATAAGGAACGTAAGAGTAAGTCACACATTTAATAAAAGTAAGAATTATTTATCACGCGAGAGGCAAACAATCGAGCAGAATCTTCGGAAAAAATAAGCTGTTCAGCTTTTGGAAGCATCTTACGAAAATTGTTTTCAGAGTAAAATCTTACATGAATAGGCTAGTGCTAGTGATTATTTAAACTATTATTAACATGTTAAGTGCAGTATCGAAGAACGACTAATATTTTTGTGTGAACCTCGCGCCACAATCACATTTCAATTGATATTCTCTCAGGCGAGATCTGAGAAACAATTAGGCTATAAATGCGACCGTGAAATGGTGCAAACCATTAGCTACACGTATTTGTTCGTATTAAACGCATATTCTGTAACACGATTCACCACCACGATAAATATCCACCGCACTACACGCTTAAAGGCTTCAAACACGAACGTGGCTGTGCCTTGCCTTGACTAGGAAAACATGACTTCCCGCCAAGCTAATTTCGCCAGGTGACGTCAAGCCAAACACAGAGCGTTCTCATCCCGTTTGAAAATTTCTGAATTTCTTACATTTACGGTGACATTTTTTTACATGTTAAATTTTTTTTAGGTGTTGGCATTTAGTTTACATGTTATTTAGCAATAAATCTAAATGCTGGTAATGTTTTTAGTTAAATACCCGACACATGCATGTTTCCCATTAGAGAAAATTTTGAAATGTGTGTTCATTATGATATAGACTTAATTAGGCCCTACTTTGACATTTTAAATTAGCCAATTTCATTGCGACTCAGAGGCCTGTTAACCTCTCGTGCACTGCTCTAGCCATGTAACATTACTGTGTTATTATTTTTTAACTTTAATTAATTAGTGTAATGACAGTTTATTATTTTGTGCAACCTACCTGTTTCAGACTACATATTTATGTTGCTAATGCAAATTAAGCTATAATTACTAATTACATGTCTTGTGTATTATACTTCTGTGCATAGTAATATGTTCATTTATTATGATTCTACTTCTTACCACTGCAGTATTATGAAGGTTATCAACATAATTTTCGGGGCTAATGATAGTAGTATATTTTTTGGACTGTTTCCCCGAGTTTCATTTTATTACAAAAGTATTTTGTTTTATCACCTAGGTTTCATGACATTAAAATCTATTCATCTATTAAAGATGAAACCATTTATTCCTACTGTTTTTTGTACTGTACAAACTGAGCTACATATCTCACTATCTCTCTCACCACATTATTCTATCTATTGTTTATATTTTTTCTTTGTCTGTTTTCCTACCATCTAGCTAAATATGTATTATTGCATTGGCTATAAAAATCGGACAGTCTTTATGGAAATGCTGCTCAGGGCAACTGAGTTACTGGGGAGGGGGCAAATTTCCTATCCGTCTTTCTCCCTCGGGTGATGGTGGCCGATTGAACCTGCCTCTTCGGCTACATCTCCTTGTATCCTAGCCTGTCTCACCAGCTCTTCTATCGTCTATGGCTCTGGGGTGCAGAGTGTGACGTGACTGCGGGCAGGTACAAGAGCTACCCTAGTGGTTTAGGGAACCCGCAGTGCACACTCTGCAGGATGAGGGCTTGGTGCCTGAGGAAGAGTTCGCTTCCTCCCATGTTTTCTGGTATGTACTGTATAGTTTATTTTTCAACCTTGCAACAACTTGCGGTTCGGAAAAATTGGTCATGTGTCTTCTCTAGCTGGGTCCAACTGGTGATGTACTCCCCATATAACTTCTAATGTTTAGCTTTGTCCTGGAGCTTGGGCTTCACTGTTGTTACCCACAGGGCAGGAGGTGTCTGGGCTTATTTTCAAGTTTCGTGTGGCAATTGTCGAGGAAAACTCATGGGTCTTCATGTGGCTTGTCCAAGTATTGATTGGTGTGTGGGAAACTGGACTGGTGGTCAGTGTGTGTCAGGATCCTAGTCTCTGGTGCTATGCCTACTTGCAGATCAGACATATATACATTAGGCCAGTCAGGTCTCTGACCTAGTCTCTCCATCCTAGGCAAAAGTGGTGAAAGGTTCGAGAACGTGTCGCAGGCTTTTCTCACATTCCCATCCACTGTGCAATCCTGGATGGCCGAAACTTGCTTGCCTCTCTCTGCAGATGTGGCATTTGTATCCAAGGCCGTTAAGGTGACGGTCCTCGTCCCTTCTCGAGTTTAGGTATTGGTAGTCGTGGCCACAATGTGCGCACCCAATTTTTCACTCTCCATAGCCGACACAATCTGGCTCTGTGCATATTGGCAGACAGTTGGGTGGTGCATCTGCTGTCGGTTTTGGGCGCTACCGGATATTGAATGACTCTCCGAAGTCATCATGTGTGTTGGTAATCTAAGAGGCTCCCTGGTTCTTGAGCTGGCCTAACAATACTTCTCTGGTTTTGGCGAACTTAATGCCCATCGGTAGTAGGTAGTTCTAGGTGTCTACTTGATGGCGTCTCCATTTTGCCACTGGGAGTATGATGCATGTGGCTCAATGAACGTGGTCTTAGGTGCTTGACGTGGTCCCTGGTATTTCTGGTAGTTTAGTCAGGTGACTTCATGAGCCAGCATAATTGAGATGATGGTCTGTAGTGACATCCCTATGATGTTCGTGTAAGGAGCAACAGGGTCCTGCCCACCAGCTCTCTTACCCTGGGCCAAGGCGACCTGCTCTCTGTACTGCCTGCTTACCCAGCACGAGGGGATGAGAGGATTGAGGGCGGGAGGGGTTCTCATCTAGAGACCGGAATGAAGTTTAAAAAAATCGCAGAGCTCAAAGTGTTGGTTTGCAAGGTCTCTGTAAAATCCCCTGGGGGGGGGGGGCTTCGAGGTGTCCAATGTTAATCTGAAAGTACAGCTCATCGTAATAAAAATTATTAAAATTCTGTTATCACCAAAACCTCAAAATTTCACTTAGCGACATCATACAGGTATTGTTGGTTAGAATTTTAATGTCGCACTATGTGCAATAAAGTACGGTAAGTACATGTTTTACATAACGTGAGTGTTTAAAATAGGAAATCTGAAAAGGAAGTTCTTTTATTATGATCCAGACTATAACATTTACAAGAATTTTTTCATTGATAAATGCTTATTTTTATTGATACAGTTTATTGCTGCTAAATTTATGTAATTAATCATCAGAGACTTTTCTCAAAGTATACTTTTTTGTATTTAACGTGGGAAGTTGGTACAAGGACCACTCTTTCCCAGGATGTTCTTGTGCCAAGCAAGTCTGTCAGTTGTCTGACACGTAAGGGACAGCACTGTGTTACATTGATCTGGACCTCTGCATCTCGCGTGCCTCTAACCACCAGTTGGTGTATTTTCATTGTTGTCTCGTATCAATACTAAACCGTGTAGCCTACTTGAAATGCTTTATCTAGGACCACTTAAACTTGGAACATCACTTTCAGTGAGTGAAATTGGATTCAATGCATTTACTCTATGTCTGTGTACTGGGTAGATCACAACAGCCAGGCAAGAAGGAACAAAACAGTATTGCACAGCATGTGTAAACTCTTAGCCGACTGAGGATGAAGTTGGTCAACAGTGGGTATTGGCGAGTCCTAGTAGTGAGAGGAGTGGAATTTGTGTTTAGAGATGTGGTTGTACCTTGTTATACTGTACTTACCAAAATATAGTTAAAAGTGATACATAGCTATTTAAGTGTTGCTACAATCACCTGCTCCACCAGTTGGCACAAATTTTACTGTATATTTTTAATTGTTTCTCAAAAATGTGTTGTAAAAACATAAAAATAGGTGTAACAGTAAATCCACTGTTTGTTTGTCGTTAAATTAAAATCAGATGTGTATAGTCTGAGAAGGAAGGAATTGTGTATTCAACAGTTACTGTAATATCTTTGTGGACTTATGTGTGCAGGTGAATGTTTTCCTCGACACAAAGCCAGGTACTACTTTGAAGGCTCTTAATAGAAAATATCTTCGTCTTTCTGCCAACACAACCATCACCACCCTGAAGAAGTACGTTGCCAAGCAGGTTCTTCCCAGCTGCTACGAGTATCGAAATGTAAGCTTGACTGTATAGTATGTGTATTACTGCATGAAGTAAACTGTAAGTGATTCAGTTTTTTTTTCTCTCATTCATTCATTCAGTCATTCAATCATTCATTCATTGTATTGTAGACTTTTTAAGTTTGACATGTAAGAGAATTATTTAAAGTTTTACGAGACTTAGGTTTAGGATTATTTTTCCATTGAAACTGTATCATCAAGGTATATCTTTCTGATGAGTAGTTTTAGTAAAATATTTCACCTTGCAGTTCAGGAGCGTTGGCCACGACAACAGCACTTAGGGATTCCAATCACCGCTCTGAGGAATGCCCATGCACAACCACAAAAAAGTGTGTGTGTGACTGTTGTTGGCTCTGTCGACTTTTAGCCTTTGCTACTGCTGATGCGTTAGCACAATATTTGTATCTCTGCCATTGATGCTGGTGTAGATGTAGTCTCAAACTTCTTTGCATCCAAAAAAAATTCAAACATTTGGATTGAGAAAATTTAAAACATTTGTCTAAGCTAATTAGAGAAAATGGTGAGCAATGACTCGTTCCCCATCACTTATAATATACAGTAGAAGCTCAATAAAGCGCTCATGCCGGGAGACTTAAATCTAACCCGCGCTATAGCCTATGCACGCTCTACCGAGAGAGACCAGAAAGAACAAAAAAAATTTTTCAATAAAGTGTTTGTTATTTAGCGCTTCAATGTTCTTATTTGCCACCGTATCATGTTAAAATTTTATCCTTTATAAGTCAGCCCGCCTTATCCGCAGTATTTTGTTCCAGGAAATCCGTGGATAACGAAAACCTAGTATATTCAAGACACCGTAATAACCTACATAAACCACTACATACAATTAATAAAAAAAAATTTAACCCCTAATCTCAAATGCTACTATATTTGTGCGAGATAAAGATATTTAATACGTTCGTAAAGTGTCCCACAACACTTAAATATCGTAAAAATTACACGTAGCATGTGCATTGCGGCGCAAGTTAGATACAGCGGCCCGCGGCGGCCACACTGCAAGCGGTCACAATGACTTGGCAACAGCGCACGCGAGCCAGGTGGTCGGCTACTGCTGACATTACAACACAGCACTGGCCTGATCCGCCGCGCTATCTCCCCCCCCACCCTACACTGCCAAGGATGTGCGCTGGGCAGACAGTGTGTGTCTCCACATACGTTAATAGAATGGCATCTGATAACATTATTTCTCGCATGTAATGTGTACTTTATCTTTGTCAACTACATAAAACAACAGTGGAACAAGCACAATTACAACTACATGGGCGGGAATATTTTGCATTTGTCTCTAAATATTTCTTGCTTGTATGACGTGCATATCAATTACAGAAAATAATCGGATCATAAACATAAAATATTTAATGGTGTTAGCAGTTTCGTTTTTTGTACGCCATCATTGATTATACTAAAATAGACTTGACGCGGTTTTTTTTCACACATGTCGCTGAAAAATTTAACTTTACTGGTAAACATGGATTAAGTTTTAGCAGTTTCCGTTTTAATACAGCGCTACTGATTGCAATTAAATTAACTTAGCTCAATTTTTTTGCCGTTTTCGGTGCAGTACTAACACTTGATCCTATTTGTCGTGCTTTATTTCGAGACGTACGAATGGCACACTCGTTTTTTTTTTTCCCGTACCTGCAGCCAATTGCAACAGATATGTCTTTGATTAAATGTAGCTTTTTCATTTTGTCAGTCAAAGTAAGAATTTTGCGATATTCTCTTCGGTTTAGAAGGATCACTACAGTCTTTCTTTTTAGGAAACATTACGCTGCAGGCCATGGAATTGGGCATAATTGCACATGGTAGAGGCGCTTCAGGGCCGTGTTCTACGTCCGGGCGGGCAGCAAGCTGGCAAACAAGACAATGTAATTAAATACACGCGTGTGTTCTGTGTGGATGCAGTTTGCGGGCAGGCGACGCTGCCCGCGGGAGATATCAAATCATTTAGTTTTGGAAGTGTGCAGCAAGCGATAAGATCTATGTAAGTGAAATACCACCGTCCGTACATTCAACACTGCATCGCTTCCTTGCCCCTGCCGCTCGCACCATCTGCTGACTGCTGGTAAACAAACATACCACGCGCACCAAGCACATTGTGTAACGGAGTAGATAACAGTGGCTGACAACACAAAACTAGCTGCTCTCTCATGCACGAGTGGCTCACTAGTAGTTTGTATGGCAAACTATGCGCACGCGTGCAAAAATACTAGTTCTTAAGAATTTCATGTTTATATTTTACTTCCCCCCCCCCCCTCGTTTTCCAACCGTGGTTTGTGAAAACCGCGGATACGAAGTCCGCGGATAAGGCGGACTGACTGTGATACAGTACTCCAGTTTAACTGTTGAAACTACTGTAGTTTATGTTATGTCGATAATGTTTAACTTGTCTTTCACCGAATAAGCCTTTATTTTCTGCGACATTGCACCACATAAAAAACTGAACTGATTGCAATAAATTCTTATTGGCAGCTGTTAGTGTGTCTTAAGCTGTAACTATCACGTCCCACCCTCGTAGCGGCTGGGGATTCCCTAGTGCCAGTTTCTGCCCCTTTCCCCTCTACTCCTACTACCCCTAACAAGAGGGTTTCTGCACTGCCGCACAGCGAGACGTCAAGACTCCTGGCGACTAATAAACACATCCGGCCTGTCAAACTTTGAACACATGCATTACCGCTTCCTGTCCGCTTCCTTTTATCCTTCTCCGCCCCTCTCGTTTGACCGGCAAAACAAACGTCCCTTTGAAGTACATAGTAGGATTGTGAAGTTTCTGGTACATTTGCTTGGGGGACATGAATTACCCTGCGATATAGCCGAATGCGCGGTTTATCGAAGCGTGGTATACCGAGCTTATACTGTACCTTACCTGACGCGTGTATGGTAGGAGGCCGACAGTGATCCACAGCCCATGCATTGACTACCACCCAGGCACCACCTCCAACCCAGGCACTCAAATCTAAAATCTAGTGGCCTCTGTTCCTCTTGCTGTACGTGCAGCGGCCAGGGACTGGGCATTTGAAGATACAACCAAGTTATCGGACAGCCACCCGTGCGTGACTTCCTGATGCACGATCAGTTGCTCAATCATGGCATCAGATCTTACACCCGTCATCCTAAAGCACTGTATGTTTGCCCATCTTACCGACTGGCATCCACAGTTACATTCCAGGTAGATGTGCATTTGCTTTCTGTTGTGTGTGCAATTGCTTGCCGTTGTGGACCTGCGCTGGATGAGTAGACAATCTGCAATTCGGTACTGGAGACTTGGCATACTTAACCATTTGCTGTTGAGAGAATGACTGTCCAGCCCACCGCTTGCTGTTGAGCATGTGGGCTACACAGAAGAGTTGTATACTTCCTATATTCCAGCCCGTGCCAGCAAACCTCCCCTTCACTCAACTGGCAAGAAGCCTATATAGTTATCTGCCCTTGGTCAGTCTCAGGGTCAGTCTCAGTTGTCACTTCCACTTCCCTCACCCCTTGTCACACACTCAACGCATTCACACTAGCATATTAATGGGATTACCTTCGCCCCCTTTGTGATCCGAGCCACTCTAGCAATGCTCCGTAGAATATCAGCTTGGCAATCAGTAGCGGAATCAAGTTCTTCAAGCCGGTTTAGTCTAGGTGGTTCAGTGTGTTTATGCAATAAAAACTATTCTTGTTAGATCTCGTGTCTTTTCCTTTAGTTACTCACTATCACTACCTAATCCACATGACATTCAGTTTTCCTACTCTCAGCAGGAAGACTGCTCGCAGAGGTGCAAAGTACTACGATTTGTCCGTATTTTGTACATTTAATCTTTCTTTATTGCAGTTGCCCCAGAAATACTATATTTTAAAAGCTTCAATTTAAATTAGTGTGTTTACCAATATGCGTGCTTGTTATTGTTTACATCACGTTGTTCACGGCATGCTGAATGTGGCAGCTGTTTGCCTGAAGCCATAGCCGAGACTTACAGAGTCCACCCGAAGTGGCTGTGGAAAAAGGCCGCATTCCATTTGCTGCTGACAGTAGCTGAATTTACTGATGAGTGTTACCTTAGGTGCTGAGACTACTGGCCAGTAACTTAAATGGTGTCTGGATTGGAGGGTAAACATTGCATCTTTTCCTACTGAATCTACTGACCTAGGAGGTCAGGCAGTCTCAGCAGTAGCAGACAACATAAACATGGTGGAAATATATGATGAATCTAACTATTAAATTATAATGTTAATGTTTAGATAGTGTAACAGCGAATTAGTACTATGTTTTATAACCCAGTGTTCTTACGGTCCTGGAAAGTCCTTGATTTATTCCAGTCCTTGAAAAGTCCTTGAATTATTGGGTTTACTTATCTTACATTCTAGCTATTTTCCTAACCTTAATATCCTTTCCCAGAAATATGAAACTATATTTTGTCTACGCATTATTTCTGTAATATTATTTACCGGATGATACCATACGTTTTGCAGTGTCTGTGAAATTGATTCACTTACTGGCATACCACAGCACGTTAGGTTACGCCTAGTCCTAGTGTTTTTTTATGTGAACTCGACAAGTAGTAATCTGCATCTGCTAGAGTTTAATAGCAACGTTTTTTTGGAAGAGTAGGTGCAAAAAAGGAAACTAAAGAGCTTTGAAAAGGTAAAGTGGCCCATACAAAATGCTGTATTTACGAGAGTATTAGAAAATAAATTACGTGTCAGGTATGAGAGAAGCTAGCATGCAATGCATTCTGCAAAAGGAATGTCTCCCACGTTTTTCAAGTCGAAGTTGCCGACCACTTCCGAAGCGGTGTTTTGTACCAACGATCTTGCACTATACGTTGTGCAATTAGTAGAGACCCAATTATATGGTGAATCGCGATAAAACGAAATAACACCGAAAAACACGTTAAAATGCGACAAAACACGAAAATAATCAACATTTAATAAATATTATTTAATATAAACATATGGTTCCATCAGCATAATTTTGGTTGGAATCAAGTCGTTGGTACTGTAACAAACGAACACTGATTAACTAGCACTGTCTAT
>PNEQ01095689.1:0-10158 GCA_003012365.1 Medauroidea extradentata | reverse complement strand
TGGCATCAGAGTTAGGTTCTCGCCGCCAAGTTGCATATTTGGTTGCATCATTTGCGTACGTTTGCCCGTTTTGAGTATATACACATTCAAAAGTATTGGAAATTACTTTGAGTATCATTGCCGAAATGATGTGAAACCATCGGTAACCTGTGTACGTATTATGTTTTACGTTTGCCAGCCTAAAAACAACATACTTTTTGTTTCGCATGTTAAGAAAATACGTTACTTATTGTTTCTGAAGTGCGTCGTCGTTGTTCGTGGCAGTAGAACTGAACGAAACTTGAATTATTGAATAGCGTGTGTCATGTCTGTTGTAGTGGCGGTTTTGCGTTACAAATTCAAATAAAATATGCCCTCATTTACGAGATTTGTAACGGCAATAATGCGTGTTGTTTAGATTAGTCGATGGACAGAAATCAGACATTAACTCCCAGATATTTATAACTAAGATTATTTTTTTTACATCTTACATTCAGCCCCCGTGCATTTAATGAGTAGATATTGTAGCTAAAATTTATCGGAGCAGTTTAATGTAGTTGTAAACATTGCACGACCCTATGTAAATAAAAGCACGTGGCATTATTTGTGTTAACATCGGCGGAAAGATATAAACGGGTAGGAAATAGAAATTAATCAGGGCTTTTTTGAGTGTTCACTTTATTCCGAATCACCTGTAATACACTTTCTGGCACCCCACAGCATGTTCTGTTATTCCTAGTGTTTCTATTGTATATGTTCATGGCAAGTTGTACCCTGAATCTTTTAAACAGTTTCATGGTAAAGCTTTTTTGGAAGAGAAGAGTGCAAAAGAAGAAACTAAATAGCTTTGAAAAGAAAAAGTGTCCCATACGGAATGCCGTGTTTACACGAGTACAAAAAATAAATTAAGAGTCGGGTGTGAGAGAGGCATATCATGCAATGCATGCTGTAGAGCGGAATGTCTCCCACAATGTTTCTCAAGTTGAAGCTAATTTCTGGTTTATATATCATTCATGAACTTCATCAGTTCTAAAGAAAGAGGAAAAAAGTAGTAACTTAGTTTCTGTAATTTTACTTCTTCTTTGTCGACCTTTCCCATTCCATGCAGCTATCTGAACACAAAATATGAGAATGTGCAATAGACAAAATAGCATAAGGAAAAATAACACATCGCCCAACAGTAAAAACCTGTCGTACATTTTGTGGAAATTGATTATTGACTTTAGTGAACAAAGAAAGAGGGTTTCTGGCAGTTTATAAAAATTATTTAAGCTCAAGTCCAGTGAAGTCATTCCCTCATCCATAAGATCATTTCCTCACAATGAGGGGATGATGATGATGGAATTCCTTTTTGAAACAAAATTGGTACCACCAACGAGATATATAGTAAACATAGAGGGGCGGAAGCAACTATTTAAAGGGCTCTGAGGTGAAATCGATTTTAAATTTGTCTGTCATTTTGTCTGTTGTCAAAACATTATCAGCTGATTACATGTAGTAATGTAGGTTTAACGAGAATTGTGAGAGATGGTTTGGGAAATTGATGTTTGTGGTATTTATTTGTCGAGTTAACATTGAGTCATTTACAACTACGCCTGAGCAATGTATCAATAGAGAATATTCGTACCCTCCACAACATGAACTATGCAATAAATTACTGCAATCCACGTCATATTGGGATGCCTATCTAAGTTTGGCTGCACACACTAACTACAGCAATAAAATAAAAGATGTATCACAAGCCTTGTTTATACAGTTTAGGTAAATTATATCATTTTGTTATGGGTAGCTGCAATGGGACAGGATAAGAGCTACCAAACTTTTTACAGTTTACGACCAATACAAATCTAGTATTAACGAAACATAACATTTACTAAACAGTGTAGAATTTCATTACTGTGAGGTAAAGGAAAAGGCATACTGCATGAGGGTAGAGTATGGCCAAGGCTAGAATAGTCTGCCATAGAGTAGGATGTATATGTGGAAGTTGAGGTGCGGGAACAGGAAAAGATGAAAGGAAGGGCAACGAGATGTGTGAATGATAGGTGAAGAATGCAGGGGTACGATGGAGTGAATGAAGGGATCCATAGGCCATCTGTAATAATGAAGGAAATGGGATGAAGTACATTGAAGGACAGAAGAGTTGAAAGTCTGGTCAGGATATTTGTGAATACAGAGGGAGGTTGGGGAGGGTTAAATTACCACCTAACTAAGGGATCGTATAGAGGGAGAGAAAACACCAGCGAGAAGGTTCAAGTGGAGTGGAGGAGAACGAACTGGGTAGACAGTCTATGCTTGTGAGGTCGGTGAAAGAGAGGAATATTTTGCAGAATGATTTGGTAACTAGTTAAGGGGTTGAAAGGTTCAGGAGGGGTTTGGGAATGGTAGCCTAGAGGGGCAAGTGAGGAGTTATCTCGCTACATAGTGACAAAACAATTGTGAATATTAATTTATTTATTTATATAAGTTTGAGGCTCTTAAATTAGGATTGGGGTGGGGGGAGGCAAGGTTGTTGACTGTTGATATAGTTGACATGTTATATGCATGGTTCTTGTATATTGATTTCTATTTTCTGCCTGTTTATATTTTTCTGCCGAATGTAAACATAAATAATGCCACATGCTTTCGTTTATATAGGGTCGTGCAGTGTGTACAACTACATTAAACTGCTCCAATAAATTTTATCTACAATATCTACTCGTTAAATACACTTGGGTTGAATATAAGCTATAATAAAAAAGTAATCATAGTTATAAATTCCTGCCAGTTAAAGTCTTGTAATATCATTGAATAATTGATACATCATGCACTATTGCCGTTACGAATCTCGTAAATGCGGGCGTAGTTTATTTGAATTTGTAAATCAAAACTGCCACTAAAAACACACGACACACGCTATTCAAGAATTCAAGTTTCGTTCAGTTCCACTGCCACGAATGATGACGCGCGTAACAGAAACAATAAAAAACGTATTGTTGCGAGCCGCGACTGTCTGGTTGGGCGGTGTAGTACGATACTGTGGTGGCGGAGCTAGGACACCCCCCTTCCCACTCCTCAGCGCCATAGCTGTCGGGCAGGGCGGCGAAATACAATACAGTGGCGGCAGCGCTAAAAGACCTCCTCGGGTGATTGTATTACTCCATGATAACCACCTGCACCCAGTGTCGGGTAACCAAGGGAAAATATCGTGATCTGGAATGATCCTGTTCCCTCTTTATCTCTCGGGGTGGTGCTTGACTTTGAAGCGACATCTTTCCAGGAGGTTGGAGAACAGAGACCGGCTGAGATGATTCGAGAAGAAGGAGGGTGGGGTATATAAGGGGGAGCTGCAGCAAGAGCGAGAGAGTTTTGCTGGCAGGTGCCTAGTGTGATCTCAAGTGATAGTGACAAATATTGGATTGCGACGACTGTTCAAGGGCGTCCAGCGAGTGGGACCGCAGCAAGTAGGAGGAAGAAGGTGATTCTAGGCCAGAAAGATTCTTCGGTATTATTTCTTTGGGTCCACCATTGTGAGTGACTAGTAACCTTTCCATATACAGAGAACTTATGCAGATGTACTTTTTTCCTTTATGTAAATAATAGTTATTTGTTCTGTTTGACATTTATTGTGGTAAATCATTGTAGACATAGGTTATTTTTTGTATGTACAGTTGTAAATAAACTAGGTTAGCTTTATTTGGTTTATTTTATCAAAGACCTCCATCCCCAAACATACCTTGCCCGCAACTTGTAACAGTATTTTCTTAATATGTGAAATAGAAAGTATGTTTTTCTAGGCTGGCAAACGTAAAACATAATTTACACAATACTGATGGTTTCACATCATTTGGCAATGATATTCATAGCAATTTACAATACTTTTGAATGTGTATATACGCACAATGGACAAACACACGTAAATGATGCAACTTGGCGAAGGGACAAAAAAACTGTAAAAACCTAACTCTGATGCCACCTGCCGGTGGAATTTAGAAACTGTCTGAAGCGCGGAGCAAGCGCTTTGAGACCGACCGGCGATAGTGTCACATTCTTCTAGCGCCAATTAAGTATAATTATACTGTAAGTAGAAATGTCAGTAAGATCATAAATAAATATTTTGAAGTTATTAAATACAGAGAGGTTGATTTTACCTGATGTTCTTTCACTAATGTTGCATTAAAATAGGAAAATACACGGAACTAGATGCGATTAATCGCTACCAACCTTTCAAGCAGTAAAGTACCTCTTGTTAATTGTGGCGTACATTCAGTAATGACTAGTGATTTTTTTAAAGGTTAAATCTTTAGTGCTCACTTTATCCCGAATGACCTATAGTAATAAGGATGTATTATAAAACATGTGTACATAAATGCAGGCTTATTTAGATACGTTCAGATGTTTTACAGTTTAAAATTATCGGTAGTCCTATAATCATAACCTTACTTGTCACTGTCTTACACAGAGTACTATAAATAAAACTGAGGCAATGATAATTACACACAACTGAAATACATAATATGTACTGTATAGATTATGCCCACATATGTTTACTTTAATGCTTGAAAATGTATTTTTGGAGTGTGTGCCAGTTACCTCGCAACCTTCGCATTTTCACCAATTGTTTTCACCTTTTATTAACAATTTGTTCTGTTCCTAGAATATCAAACGATAGACAGAGTTTTATATGCTTTACATACCACTTACACAATGTGTCTTTGTTTTTCTATTATTATTGGTACATAAACGTAACTATCCCTAAACATCACCCTGCCACGCCTCTTTGTTTTGACTTTGCAAAATATCGCGAGGATACAAGTTCAAATGGCCTTCAGCCCAAAAGCACTTTCGCCCCTCTATGTTTACTATATAGCTCGTTGGGTGTTACACACTATAGTAAATATGTTTAAGGTTATGAAACATGCAGGTTAAACTGCTTCCTGTGTGTGAATAATTTAATAATACTATTTTTTATATCAGTGGTAGAAAAGTAATATTACATGAGGGAATGATACAACAAAATCACAACTTTTCTGCTGTTTTGTCATTTAAATACAAATTCTCTATAACTTGTTAATATGTTCCAAGATGGATTCCTCTAATGTAGAACTCTGCTTTCAGTGTTAGGTGCTTCTATCTATAAACAGTTTTATGACTTAGTTAATCTGTGTGAGGGAATGATGTCAACTATTTGGGACACAACTCGAAACCTTGTGAGCTCTTAACAAGCACAATGGACACCCTTATTCCACACGGGAAATGGTGGCCATCATCTTCTGTTATAGTCTAGGAAATGGAAGCAACTAAGTTCAGTATGGGACATAAGATTTCAGCACTGTTTGGGTTAGTCGTCTGCGTGGGGGGTCGATCCTGTATGAAGATGTGCTGTAATCTCTATACAGACACGTGAAAACACACGGCTGTTAATACCTGGGGGAACAATCCCACACCTGAGCACTCACGCTAACCTCCGCTCGACTTGGCGAACACATATTCAACAGTCAAACGCACACAACATGAACACTGGGGAAGGGTTCAACTCGCTACTGCAATTAAACTGACAGGCCCGATAAAATGCACAAAATATATTGACTGAAATAATCCGAGTACATAAATTAACAGAGCCAACACCAGGCTTAATCATTACAAAATTCAAAGACAATCGCTGTTATACCAGTGATACTAATATGACAAGAAAAAGCCTCACAGGCATCAAAAACACCAATACACTAACTGAAACGGTCAAAGCCGCTATTAACCAGCAAAAATTAAGCAACTGGGCACGAGCCTAACGCTCGCCCCATACTTGCCTCCCAACCGCGACGACACATCCCCGCGGACAGTGTAAGAAAAACTGGTCACGAAAGAAAAGTAAATGAAATAAACGCGAACTGAAACCAATACTTACCAGTCAACGAGGATGTGCAGCTGCAGGCGCGAGCAAGCACAGGTAACCGACACGAGAGCTCACTACCAACTGAACTCCTCCCCGGCCGCGAGGAACCGGCTCCCACCGGGAAGGAGGGAGAGAGAAGGGAGGCGGGGAGGGGAGGCACGACGTCCGCCGAAGATGGCCGAAGGTCTAGAGAGGAGGGGTGGGCTACGTCAAAGATGACGTCACATGAGGCCAAGTCACAGGTAATCGTTCGGCTACACTCAGATACCAGAAGTCGAGTTGGGGGGGGGGCACGCAATATGGGCAGACATACATTAAATCGGGCTGAGCCCAGCTCAAAGAGTTGCTACACATCTGTATTACGTACAGCGTGTTCAAGTCTTTCGACAACAAGATTGCAGGTAGAAATTCTCCCAATGGCTGTTGCAAAGATGTAGTGATGACCCGAATTTTAGAACAAAGATACTGTTCATAGACGAGACTGGTTTCATGTGAGATTGAAACAGCCATTTGTTTGCCGACAATTTTTTACATGATAACAATAGCACACGGACTACAAACATCAATAGGAATGGTCCACTATGGTTACATTGCATTTGTACCAAGATCTATATCCCTGTAATGAAACATAGAACTGTACAGCAAATTCTCCTTTGCAACAAAAAATTAAAAGACTGTTCAAACAATTTGCATGGAGAAAAAAAAGTATTACAAATATTTTTTTTGTAGGAAATGACTGAGTGAGGTGGCATAACACTAACACGTTGGACTCAAATGCAGGAGGACCCGGGTTCGATCCCCGGCTCCGGTCATCCTGATTTCGATTTTTCATGGTTTCCCTAAATAGCTCCAGGCGAATGCTGGGATGGTTACTTAACAAAGGCCATGGCCGACTCCTCTCCCAGCCGCTGTCATTGTACTAAGGTGTGTGTCTCCGTCCCTAATGACCTCGCTGTCGATGAGGTGTCAAGTCCACTTATCTTACCTTCTTAGGAAATGTATTGAGACATTTAGCTCATAATTTTAACTTTAAATCTACCGCTCATCTCTGCATGTTGACACTGCCAGGAAAACAAAATATTGGTGTTATTTATTATGCTTGCCTAGAATAGTTCTGATGTCAATGTAATTAACTCCGAATCAGAAAGGTAGCTAATTGTAACCTTTGTTATATTTACTTGTATAAATAACTGCAAAGTTTTGTGTTATTACATTGTTAATGTTGTAATGTCAGTATTGTGATATTTTATACAAACAAGATTTATATCATAGAGTTGATGTGGTCCATAGATTGTAAATATAAAAAAAATAATATGCACGTAATGTACAAATAAATAAATTTATTGCAGACAATGACTGAAGATCACTCTGTGAAGGAGAGTCCACAGATGTCTGAACTAATGTTGGCAACAGTGGAGGAGGAGATAAATGATGAGTGCCAGGTAAGTGTGGTTGGTGGCTGTGCTGTAAGTTGGTGATACGACAGCCATCTCTTGTAGAGACAGATAGTCATCACCCTTTCCTCCTTAATTTCAGGTAGCTTTGCACCACAAATTTTTATTTTGAAAGGTGTCTTACCTGCATAGGATCTTGATGTTTATCATAGTCTTGTGTTCAAACTGAACACAGCAATGTTTAGGAAGTATAATTTTGATTGAAACTATGCAAGTGGTACAAAGTTAACTGGATTGGTACTTAGTCCTGGTAATTATTGCATGTGAATTTATGTAAAAAAACAAATATTCTTTCATATTAAATAAGTGTTGAACATAAGTTAACAGTCAGTTACTTTCTCAGCACCCTGAATTTAACTTTGGTACATTTTATAGTTTTTTTCCCCATTTGTAAGTAGTCGTAGTCGTGAAACACATTTACGTATCTATTCCAGTAAGCTTTTTGAAGTTTGTGGTCGCAGAGTTCTATAAGTAAGTGTAGTGGATAATCTTTAAGGAAAAACATTTATGGCTTAGGCCTATGTGCTTTAAAGTTAGTAGGTGCCTAATGTATTTAAAACATAGTATTTCTAGGTCTTCTGTAATTTATTAACTAACTTGATGCTACAGTAAAAACCTTTAAAAAATAATTTCTGATTAATACATTTGTATACTCCCAGACACGTCAAGTTCCAGGTCTGAGGCTATTACAATCCCTAGATTAAATTAATTGCTCTTTGTGCTAACAAAATTCCTCAAAATAAGTTTAAAGCAGTTATAAATAGAACATTTAGAGAAAATTTTATTTGTGTATCACATTTTAAAATAATGATTACACAGCTAACTGAAGAAATCTGTAGCCTATATCACCGAGTGTGGGGTAGCAGCGTATCTAGTGTGAGGGGAAAGGATGTATTCATAGGTCTAGCCACGCTATCGACAGTCACAAACATCATCTAATCCTTGCTAGAGCTCCGATTTTATGGTAAAAAGATTTTTGCAACATTTGGTTTCAATGCGTTATGTCACATCTGCCGCTCTGCTACATCATCTGTGATGGGATGATTTTACTCAAACTGGCCTTGGCAAATTACAGATGTCCAGGGGCAATAATATTATTCTGATTGGTATAGTCAAATGGGAAATGTGTCTGAACAAAAACACACTGTCAATAAACACTAAGCAGAGTTGCAGATGTGCACGTGAGACACTGAAACAAAATGGGCAAAAATCTTTTTGCGACAAAATTGTGGCCCTACTTATAGGAGATAGCTGGCTTTGTTGCAAGTGTAAGGCAGTAGAGGAAACTTGTGCATTACTATGAGAAAGTCACTTTTGTGAACTCAAAATTATGTACTCAAATCATCCTGGTTTTTGTTGAGTCTGTAAACAGGTATCTACTTAAGTTACTTCAGAGAGCAAGTGCAAAAACTTAAATATACACCGTAATTACAGAAAGGCACGAGAGAGTGGTGTGTGCCCATCCTACCTGGGTGACTCTGAGATGGGACCAGGCCCACCATGGCCAGCTGTAATTCTTTGGGCTCAGCATGACTCTCCATCCACACGGAGTTGAGGCCCTGGCAAGGCACTGGGAGAGTGCTTTACAGAGATCTGCATCTCTCACACGACACTGAAGTCTGGCAGGTTGCTTAATTAATTCTGCAAGATGCTCAATGAGTGCTTACACAGTACCCTGGCCTGGCAAATTGTTCGCCCACGTAGAACGATGGTCCGGCAAGGCTGTAAATGGCACCCCCAAGGTAGTCGGAAGTCACTGTGACCCAACTGCATCTGCAAGTTTGCTGTCCCAATTGCCCTCTCTACTACCTCTGTTGCATCCCAATAATATACCTTGGTGCAGTGGTTAGGTTTGACATATACAGAGACGAGAAGGGATTCTCATTTTCCTACTCAAGTGGAGTGATGTAAACTAGGACTGTCATCCGCACTGCCAGTGGTCCCTGCTCGTTATCCTCTTCACTCAGCTTGGGCTGGGTCCTACATTGTCGTAGATGTACTTTCATTCCATTCCAGCAGGTCTACGTGCAGTCGCTACATCTCTAGCAACACCAGTGGCGGATACAGCATTTTGTCAAAAGGGGGAGGGTTTCATTTAAATGAGTATATGTAGCACGCACCCAAATCCAAAAGTGAGGGGTCCGGTCCGGTGATCCTCTGTCAGAATAATTTGGATTATAAGGTGCTAAATGGTGCTATTTTAAGTAGTCCCAGACCAAAAATTAGAATTACATAAAAAAGTAACAATTTTTTTTTATATTTTCACATGTTGTTTGTGCCTTAACTCTTTCCCTGTGAGATAAAAATTTTTTATTATGCCAAGATAGTGTAGAAAAATTTTTAAAAAATCCACTTTTTTGTAAATAGTTTATTATTGGTTTATTTCAAGTGAGAAAAGTTTACCTAGTGTTTACTGAGTCATTTAATTTGGGTTCAACTAAAGTTGCATTTGCAGGTAATCAATGTTTTGTATATTTTACTATGGTCTAATGTCGCAGCGAATGAGTTAAAAAGTGAACTGTGCTAATAGAAGAATTAAACTTTTAAGCTTACGTGTCTACATGTCCTTATATTTATGCTGAATTGAAAATTTTCTATTGATATGTATATTACAAAAAGAAAATGTAAAAGACAAAGCTATTACCACAATCAAAATACTGTTGCGTGCCATGTTCCTGGAGGCCAGTGGTCGGCGGCTGTTTCGTAACACCTTGAGGGCCGGCCGATGACTCAAAGCCCGGGTGGCTCATAGTGGAAAACCCGCCTGAACTACGTCATAGATACCTGTCCCAACTGCGTCTTAAACCTTCGAGGGCGGCGGACGTGACTACTAGCACATCCAAAACATGATGA
>PNEQ01095688.1:0-10158 GCA_003012365.1 Medauroidea extradentata | reverse complement strand
TATTTAACGAGGAAATACCTTATAAAAACGAAGTCAAATATTTAGGCGTAATACTGGATAAAAGGCTGACATTGCGAAGTCATGTAGAGAGCAGGAGAAACCTTGCCTATGCTCGCATGTCGGCACTTTATCCAATGACAAATCGCAACTCAGGCCTTAAGCTTAAAAACGGACTTTTAATTTATAATACAATGATCCGCCCTATTTTAACATATGCAGCTCCTGAGTGGGCTTATTGCGCGAAATCGCACACTAGTATACTTTACAAGTGTTGCAAAATAAATGTCTTAGAATTGCGGCAGATGCACCTCGGTACAGACCTATTAGATACTTGCATGCAGAGCTTAAACAAGAACTGCTGCAAGACGTTTACCGTAAAATGGTTGAGCAATTTTATGCTACTAGCCAAAATAATTTAAATCCTTTAATTGCAAGCCTTGGGGATTATAATCCTGACGAAAATCAGCATTATAAGCGACCAAAATCGCTTCTAGCACATAGGCCTCCTTAATTTTTCTCAGTCCGAAACCAGCGGGCTCTGTGATTGGCCGGAGCCTAGCCACTCGTGGGGCCCCTGCCTCGCGACCTACTCGCGGTTTTCTAAACTCCCGCGAGGTCCGGAACATGAAATACACTGTCTCGCGACTTGCCCTAGCGCCTGCGCAGCTAATAGATATTAATTAGCTGGTAAACTAGTTAATAGTAAGCCCCGACAATATTAAGAACGTATTTTAAATCAGGTATTTAATTATAAGTCACCCACACACCTCCCCTCTAAGCACCAGGTTTGGCACTGCCCGCTTTAGGAGCTTTCTGCCTGTGCTGACGAGGGCTGACATCAGAGCCTTTCATGCTGCTAGGGCTCGTCTGGAAGCCTTCAGCCCCAGTACCGGTCTGAGTATGCATGGCAGGAGCCGCACAAATACACAAAACAATTACAAGTTACACTTACAAGGGAAACCTGGGGTAACACGTAATATTTCTCAAGACTTCAAGATTTTCTCCACGAAAACAAAACAGCGAAGCACTATGTATTTCACAGCATATGGCATAATATACACTGTACAGCCTATGGCTCATGTGGCAGCGCCGCTGTTGAAATTACATTGCTATATTTTATTTAAATAAGTAATTATTATTATATCATACACTAACAAATTAACACGTTTAAATTATAGAAATTGCTAGCTGTAAGTTACCTGTGATGTTTTCTGTCGGTCCGGAATTGCGGAAGCCTGTGATTGGCTGAAGCTGTGATTCTGGCAGGATCACTAACGGCCAATCAGAGGGCTCCTGCTTGAACAGATAGTTCTGTGCTAAGCACGAGTCCTAAAAACGTAATATTTAAGTCCTTTTACCGTAATATTTTAGTCTTTTTTGCATATTATTTTAGTCGTTCATATTTTTAAATCTAATGCTAGCTCATCAGGCTTGCCTGTGAGCTAGTTAAGTGTATTAATTTGTGTACTCTTAAGTGTGTTTCAGGTATCTACTGGAGTTACGGGGGTACGAGGTGCCTTAAAACCTCGTCCTCCACCAGTGCATTGTGCTAACACGCAGTGCACTGGTTACAAACCAGTGCCCTCCCAAAAATAAAGAAAAGGAAATAATTAAATAAAGAAGCAAAGCTCCCGCCCCCCCTGCCCCACTCTTACTTCACAACTGTATTAACAACCTGGACCTTCCTACTTTTCCAGTGCCATTTTTATTTTTAATGCATGTAACTGCACTGAGTTGTTACACTCCTATTCTGTCGAGAGGGTTTTTACTGTACTATGACGGTTTTTCCCTCTCTCTTCTTAGATTATCGCTTAGCTATAGGTACACTTAGGGAGGTAGACATGGCCCCAATTGCGGCCATGTCTGCCCAATCCCTCTCTGCCGCGATGCATGCCTCCTCTGCATGAAACTTCCCCCTTGTATGCGTATGGGGCTCAGCCCTGAGACACACTTAGTCCCGCTCCTTCCCCGGGCCTCACACATAACTTAGTAGTTAGGGTAGGTTAGGAAAAAAAATGTGTACCTTCCAGTATAAATTATAATATCCTAGAGACAGGAAGGTTAGCAAGGCTCACTCTCATGTCTTATTAAATATAAAATATAAGCTATAGCTATAAACTATTACTTTGACCTTTAATAAGTTAAAGGCTGTAGCTGTGGCCGGCCAATGTTTTAGAGCTGCCTCGCAAAGAAAATTTGGACCGTTTCCGACTCTAAATTTGAAATCTCACATTTGCTTGCACCTCAAATTTCAACATTGGGAGCACCTCGATAAAACCTACTTTATTTGACCCTTTCCCAACTCCAAATTCCAGGCTTCACATTTTCTTGGATCTCAATTTTCAACATAAAGGAGCTCCTTGATGTAAACCACTTTACTAGATACCTTCCCAACTCCAAATTCTAGGTCCAACCTTTGATTGCATCCTAAATTTTCAACTTTGGGACTACAAATACAAGCAAATTCAATATGTTAGAAATCGGTTTTGCATTGCAGCAACATGAGGACAAGGAATGAAAAATCTATAGCAACCTCGCTCTAGTAAAAATGTGTTTATGCAGCAAAATATGTTATAGTTGGTTGGACTATGCCAGTTTGATAAGCTTCTTGTTATAATGATGTTATGCAGTAAAATATTCTAGGTTATCAGAGAGCAGTGTACATGCTGATCTGCAATTAATCGTTGTCCAAAGTTCAATATTTGCATTGCAACAATTTTGTCATCCAGACACATTTAAATAATGCAGCATTATTAATTACACAACAAATTTTGTAAAAAAAATAAAAGAGTTACATTCAAACACCATGTAATAGTCAGTGCCGTGGAGATGTTGGTGGTGATCGAATATTAGGGTTGATCCAATAATATGAATACATAGTGTTACGTAATAATAAACAATTTTTTCTCAGTTGGGGGCCACAGGTCACAAATTGTGTTGTTAGGTGTTGACTCATTGAAAGGACTATTTTACACTACTTTTTAAGTTTTATAATAAAATACAAATTAAATTTATTGTTTTATTCTTGATTATTAACAGAATCATCGCCCGCTTCTTCAACTAACCTTTCTTTGTACTCATGGTGTTCTGTGTCAGCAACCATTTTTCCAATCATATTCTTTATATGTGGAACATATCAACCAAATTTGAATTCGAAAATTTAATTAAAAGAATTAGCAACATCGGCTTGTCTATTTTTAACTGTTTAAAGTACCAAATAATTTTGAATAATTTCAGCTCCTTCTTCATCTTTGGCTTTTCGTAAAAGGTGCATGCTCAATTGCTTCGTCATGCACCTCACATTCTCATTCGAGTTCACCAAAGATTAAAGTTGTATTACAACGAAGTAAGGGAAACAAATTCTTAATTTTTTTAATTACTTCTAAAGCTTATGTATTGGTTCCATTCGTCCACATCAATATGTAAACCTCTTTCGATTTGTAGTGTGTAATCTACTAAACAACTATTATTCCAATTTAGTGGAACACCGATTGTCGCAAAAAAATGACCGAATGTGCTTCGTATCTACGATAATACCCCACGAACAAAACATTACTCTAAACAGAGAGACTTATTCTGAACTTGGAAGCTTGACCTAGGCCATGCTTACATCAAAGCCAAATGATTAATAAAATATGTACACCATATTATTGGATCACGAAAAGGTGCTCACAATAATTTTCACAATTTATCATCGAGATTTGCAGCATATATATGTAAAGCACCAGTATATTTTTCTGGGCAAAGTTGACTGCTGTGATGCAAAATATTTTTATTCTTTCCTCTTATCTACTGCAAAACTTAAAAAAATTTCTTGTGAATAGTTTCTTTGGATACAAACCCAGTTTTTTTTTCATTCCCCTCCTCGTCTTATCTACTGCAAAGCTGAATAGGTCAATTTTTAGACTAATGTGCATACACATATTTAAGTTTATTCTTTGTTTTTTAAAAATAAGCCACAAAATGTCTCACACCAATATTTCGTTCAAAGAACTATACACAATATTCATTTCCGAGAAATATGGTGAAAAATTTTTCATTTATGTATTTATTACAAATTTGTACGTAGCAATTGCCATAATATATTTTTTTTTATTTTGAGATTTTTTCCCGCGACTGTATTTCACATAAAAGGAAAATCATCCCCATAATTAACATTATTAGCTGAAATGGAGCTGTCAGCAAAACAGTTGAGTGTCAAAAATTAATTTACAGTTTTAGTGAAAAGTGTTGCAGGCAGTTATCAAAGTGGCCAGGGATCAGAATCATTTCTAAACAAAAATGGAATTGTTTTGCTGAGAAAATTTAAAACTGTCGTGAAGAATCTCTAGAGAAAGATATTTTACGTTCTGTTAACGAAAATTACTATATGTATGAACCAATCGTTTTGCTATACTGCATCGGCAGAACCACTCAAACAGCCTTCCCTATCTACAAGTATGAATTGATACTTAATTTTGTTTACTTATTTATGTGAAACGGGTGTTGATTGATGATGTAGTACAGCCAAGTAATTTAACAGATATCAGTTTATCGTTGAGGAACTTGGCTTATTGTAGGCTTTTTTAGATTTCAATTTAAAAAAGAAGTTTGCATATAAGATGCTGTTGCTAAAAATGAAAAAGAAAAAATCATTTGTACAGTTTAAAATTTTTTTCACAATTCTTCAACTAAAAAATATTCCATGTAACTTCCAGACCAAATAGCATAAACTTTCACATGATTGCCTACTCTGTCATATTCAATGCAATAGGAAACCATCAGTTTTACGAAAAACTAGACGACAAGTTGACATGGCTAACTAACTTGTTACAATTTTGATAAACCTTTCGTTTTATTGTTTCCAGGCAGACAAAATAATTTTGTGGAAGGTGGAGCTTCGTTCATGGACTTGAAAACTTTTTCTGAACTCAGTCCTATCGACTTATGGAAGGAAAGAAACAATAATTATTTTTACTACCAACCAGTCGACCTGAATGAATCTTGACTTAATGTCTGTTCCATTATGTATTAAGATCAAAACCAAGTTCTCGAAACGTTTTATTTCGACTGTGGTAAACCATTTGTAAAAGGAAACTCTATGCTTTACAACATTAAAAGGGAAAATTCGTAAAGTGTGTATCCAGGGACAATAAACTCTTACACGAGATAGACACTGAATCGTGCAAGCAGTTTTTTTTTATTATGGTAATAATTTTGAAGAAGATTTCCATTCACATTTTCCCCAGGAATACCATCAGTTGTACAAGTATACATCGTTGACAAAAGATCTTTGTTGAAAGATCAGCATTTTTACGATTGTATAAACAAAGTTACCAGCATACAAGAACCACAGGAAATTGATAAGGCAATAATAGAAGAGGGAACAAAAACTTAATTTGACAAAATTTCAATTTGTACAGTTTCTTTCCCTTTGACGAAAAACAACTGCAGTACATTGCAACTGTTAAAAATATGAACGAGTTGAATAAAGCTGCCAATAGCTTTTGTCATGAAATATTGACGAGCTCGAAATAGACAACCAGCAAACTCCTTTCATTCTGGCATTCCTATATTTTCACTATTGTAAACAGACATGTCTTAAAATAGAAATTAGCTCTTACAACATGAAAAGTATTTTTGACATGTTCGAAGTTCTGAACAATGGTAATTAAGTTTTCAAAGAGAAAAGTTGTGGGGAAAAATTTAGTAAAAAAACATGGTCGGATGTTGTCGAAAACGAGGATGGCAAAGACGAAACTATCGAACAGTATCTAGAATTATGTAACAAAAATACAACATATAACTTCTATATAGAATGTCAACATTTTCCAGAACACAATCAATTTTCGGTATACCTAGTCGAATGTGATGATTCAACTATGCAAATCGAGCAGGATTGTTCAAATTTTGACGGTCCAAATTTCTGGAAATCTCTATGTTTATGGTTAATGCACATCATAAAAATAATGTTGGATGAAGGAGCCGTTACCTCGACGTTATCAATGATGATATAATATTGCAAAAAAGAAAGTTAAACATGAACATTTTTACCAATTTTTGGTAAACTTTAAAGACATTACCAATCATGCTAGATTCATCCTATCCAAGTGGGGCACGTTTTCGGTTGATGCAGAAGAATACATGAATTTCGGATACCACAAATCGGACATTTTTATATGCTCACATATTCCGGAGAGAAAGAAGTCATGATGAAAAAGACAATGGGGTGTGGATACACCATATTGAATCGTTACCACGTACACTACATTTTGAATAATTTAAATTTGGATCTAAACAATTTGACAAAAGTTAACCCCTTGGATTTTTCTTCTAAATACCTTAAATTCGCCTTGCTCAGTCTATCGTGGTTCATTCGCATTGGAAATCGGCACCCGTACGCCGACACTCGATTTTTCATGTGCTTGCATGCAAACAAGTTGAAAATTTACAACGATCTCAAGAATCTGATACACTCGACAGTCTGCCCCTTACTTTACATGACTAACGTAATGCAGCTGGGAAGGTTACTGAAAGAATTTTGCGAAAATACAGAATACGAAATTCCTCTAAATTATTCCATTTTTGAAATGCCTGTCGAATTCGAAAACTATTGCAATTTGGCCGTGCACCAATTCTACCACAAAGAATATGTCAGCACTAACGAGGAAGCATACATCCTTAAAAATTACAAGGACAACATTTATATTGGTTTTGCTTCGTTGATTATTCATTCGGGAGTAAACGAACACACATTCATGGACATTGTAAAGCACATGTGTTCTATTTTGTACAAGGAAAATTTCAATCGAAAATGACTTTTGATGACCAGTTGATCGGGAACAGGGAAAAACGTTTTCGGGGAATTACTATTTAGAATATTCAAATCCCTCACTGGCCATCAACTTTCAACACAAAGCATATCGATCGAACAAAAGAACGACTTCAACAGATCTGCATTGCTGAGTGCCACTAACTTAATACTGTGGGTGGACAAAACCGAGACGATGAGTAAATTGATGAAGATTTTGACAAACACAGGTCTCATCAATTCATGCAGAATGTTTATGAACATATTGGAAGAGTACAGAATCGCAGGCAAGCTATTCATTTCCACAAAGCTGATCTTCGGCTCTCATCGGAGCACAATTGAAAATAGAATGAATGTCAGAGTACCGAATGGAACAAGACTTTTTTCTTTTACAAACCAGACAAACCAATATCCTCTCGCCATTCCCGAAAAATGTACAAGGAACTTATGAAATACTTGGAAACTACATCTCCAATAACATATTTTATTAGATCTGTAAAGATTGCCGAATCCGATCTCCCTATGACGAGACAAGGAATCGAACAATTCGTTACAAAGTGGTGGTTGAAAAATAAAAACTTGTTTAGCAACACTACCAATACAAGCATCGACCTAAATATGGACATCAGAAATTTGCTGGAAAAATATTCTAATGGCAAAGGAAATTACTACATGAGATTTATGTCTGGTTTACATTTATCTCAATTTAAAATTAAAAATGAGAAGAAAAAATAATGTTAAAATATAATGATGTAGTGAATTCACATCACAGCGAAAATTCATTCAAAAAAAGTTATGGTCAAGTTAATATTTTTATATGAATATTTTTTGTAAAAAAGTGATTGCACTCCCAACACTTTTTAATAGTTTCACTTATGATATATCATATCACAATAAAAACACAACAGTTTATATGTGTACTAACAAGGATAATAATCAACTGTGATAAGTTGGGGTGGGGAAGGAGAATGTGTTTAGTTTTTTATTTACTTTACACACACATGAAGATAGATTTTTCGTGGTGCTCCCAAACATGGAAGAGTTTGTACAAAGAAAGAAATTACCAAATGACAGCAACATATATTGCCTGATTACATAGATGAAAGTTATCCCTGGGTGCTCCCAATGTTGAAAACTGAGACTTGAGTGAATTCGAGACTATGAATTTGGGATTCAGGAGCATCCAAATTTATAATTTTCTTTGTGAGGCGGCTCTAAAATGTTGGTCAACCACAAGTAAAACCTATAACTTATAAAAGGTAAAAGTAATAGCTAATAGCTATATATTATATAATTAATAAGACCTGGCAGTCAGCCTTGCTACCTTCCTGTCTCTAAGATAATTTAATTCGGACTGGAAGGGTCGCAATTTTTTTTCCTAACCTACCCTAACTACTAAGTTATGTGTGAGGCCCGGGGAAGGAGTGGGACTAAGTGCGTCTCAGGGCTGAGCCCCATACGCCTACAAGGGGGAAGTCTCATGCAGAGGAGGCATGCGTCGCGGCAGAGAGGGATTGGGCAGACATGGCCGCAATTGGGACCATGTCTACCTCCCTAAGTGTACCTATAGCTAAGCCATAATCTAAGAAGAGAGAGGGGAAAACCGGCATAGTACCGTAAAAACCCTCTCGACAGAATAGGACTGTAACCACTCAGCAGTTACATGCATTAAAAATAAAAATGCACTGGAAAAGCAAGAAGGTCCAGGTTGTTAGTAGAGTTGTGAAGTAAGAGTGGGGCTGGGGGGCGGGAACTATATTTACTTTCTTTATTTCCTTTTATTTTCATTTTAGGAGGGCGCTGGTTTTAACCAGGGCACAGCGGGTAAGCACAGTGCCCTGGTGGAGGACGAGGTTTAAAAGGCGCCTCGTCCCCCGGTATCTCCAGTAGATACCTGAAAGTACACAAATTAATAGACTTAACTAGCTCACAAGCAAGCCTGATTAGCTAGCATTAAATTAAAATATATAAGTGGCTAAAATAATATGTTAAAATGATTCAAATACTACGTTAAAATTACTTAATATTACGTTTTCAGGACTCGTGCTTAGCACAGAAATATCTGTGCAAGCAGGAGCCCTCTGATTGGCCTTTAGTGATCCTGCCAGCCAATCATAGCTTCGGCCAATCACAGGCCTCCGCCGTTCCGGACCGACAGAAAACACCACAGCTAACTTACAGCTAGCAATTTCTATAATTTAAACGTGTTAATTTGTTAGTGTATGATATAATAATAATTACCTATTTAAATAAAATATAGCAATGTAATTTCAACAGTGGCGCTGCCACGTGAGCCATAGGCTGTACAGTGTATATTATGCCATATGCTGTGAAATACATAGTGCTTCGCAGTGTTGTTTTCGTGGAGAAAATCTTGAAATCTTGAGAAATATTACGTGTTACCCCAGGTTTCCCTTGTAAGTGTAACTTGTAATTGTTTTGTGTATTTGTGCGGCTCCTGCCATGCATACCTAGACCGGTACTGGGGCTGAAGGCTTCCAGACGGGCCCAAGCAGCATGACAGGTGGTGATGTCAGCCCTCATCAGCACAGGCAGAAAGCTCCTAAAGCAGGCCGTGCCAAACCTGATTCCTAGAGGGGAGGTGTGTGGGTGACTTATAATTAAATACCTGATTTAAAATACGTTCTTAATATTGTCGGGGCTTACTATTAACTAGTTTACCAGCTAATTAATATCTATTAGCTGCGCAGGCGCTAGGGCGAGTCGCGAGACAGTGTATTTCATGTTCCGGACCTCGCGAGAGTTTAGAAAACCGCGAGTAGTTCGCGGGGCAGGGGCTCCACGAGTGGCTAGGCTCCGGCCAATCACAGCGCTCGCTGGTTCCGGACCGAGAAAAACTAAGGAGGCCTATGCACTAGAAGCGATTTTGGTCGCTTATAACGCTGATTTTCGTCAGGATTATAATCCCCAAGGCTTGCAATTAAAGGATTTAAATTATTTTGGCTAGTAGCATAAAATTGCTCAACCATTTTACGGTAAACGTCTTGCAGCAGTTCTTGTTTAAGCTCTGCATGCAAGTATCTAATAGGTGTGTACCGAAGTTGCATCTGACGCAATTCTAAGTCATTTATTTTGCAACACTTGTAAAGTACGAGTGTGCGATTTCGCGCAATAAGCCCACGCAGGAGCTGCATATGTTAAAATAGGGCGGATCATTGTATTATAAATTAAAAGTCCGTTTTTAAGCTTAAGGCCTGAGTTGCGATTTGTCATTGGATAAAGTGCCGACATGCGAGCATAGGCAAGGTTTCTCCTGCTCTCTACATGACTTCGCAATGTCAGCCTTTTATCCAGTATTACGCCTAAATATTTGACTTCGTTTTTATAAGGTATTTCCTCGTTAAATA
>PNEQ01095686.1:16524-35737 GCA_003012365.1 Medauroidea extradentata | reverse complement strand
AGATATAAAAGCTGTAGAAGTCATTAAAGTCTCAAAACCACAATACCTTATACATTCAATACATAGACAATTAAAACTTACATTCTTCCTGGCACGTGGTAACTATGGTCATAGAATAGTAAATACCTAGGTTAATTGACAAATAAATTGAAATTTATACGCATCTGTAACATTGGACAAAATGCTATGTTACACCACTTTGGCATTCATCGTGTACCATTTGTCCGATACAAACCATTTTGAAATGATAATTCATCATCTAAAGACTAAACGTTGATTATTAAACATTATAAAAATTACAGTTTGCCATTGCAGATTTTGTAGTTTCAAGCCCTTATTTTTCTAAAAACAGTTTTTAATTTTTTACTAAAAAGTAAAGCATATTACCGCATAGAGCTATATAAATAAACTTCTGCTGATATAATATCTACTCCACAGAAATAATCTCATCTAATTTTGATGAGAGGTTCATATTTAATTGACGATTGAGTGTTGCAGTCGTCCATTCGACATCGTACATTCCTATACCACTTAACAGCAAGATATGAAACACAGGTATAGGTGGGCTGCGATAAAGTAAACATTTTCGAAGACTACATCGTCTAGAATAATAACGAAAATAAACCGTTATCGGGATCATTACTATAAATGTTTTAAAACAGCCCACAATATCCCTCAATAACAGTAGCATTTGCTTTATATTTTAGTTAAATGAATTTAATACTACTACGCTTATTTAAATAGCGAAAGAAAGTACAAGTAACCTGATACCCGCTTACAATGTTGGATGACTTATTGTCATCTGACTTTGAACTTCGACCGTCAACCGGACGTTTAAAATAAATCCTAATATTGTAGTTCTTAAATAATATAATATTTTAAAAGAAAATCGGAAAAAAATCGCAAAAATGTCTTTATGTTACGAAAATAAGCCAATCCTAGATTTCCAATTAATTACTTCAATGCGTTTTTCTTAGTGGTTGTTGGTTTCTTCTAGAGTATAGATTCTACCAATACTTAATTAACTATATAGACTCTACTTCTCGCCTGATGAAGCCGACATACGCAGCTGAAACGTCGTACAACTACGCACTCTCGCGAATTTGGTTTCTCCTCTTTCATCGAAAGTTTCAGTCAAGAAGTATTAGCCTTTGGGTACACTAACTATCTATCTACTTATTTTATTTGTTAAGCTAGTGGCCTATGCTTTATTCCGTAGCATATAATTACTATAAGATATCCAATAACGTCTTTACCCGAAATTATACTTATGTGTTACGTTATTACGTAATTTTGAAAATTTACGGAGGAACATATGATTTCAAACCACAACATAGTTCATATATGTAACTTTTGTATTAAATAGTTGTCTGTAATTATTCACCCATAGGAAATAGAAAGGATGACCAGTCATTTTGGTCAATCACAATGAGGTTAGGAGCTGCTAGCAATTGTTAAATTAATTTTTAAAATTAAGTAAATTATTTAAGGAGTAGGAAAATTATGCATAGGCCTAATTAACATATGTATTTTGTTATTTTTGGGTATATGATACATTTATAATTTTTATTGACATAACCTTATTCAGTGTAGAAAAATTTACGATTTTTAATTAACTAACAATGTAGGAGAGAAAAGTGTAGTTGTGTTTCCAAAAATGTGTTTTAGTAATCTTATCTATTTTCACCCAATCTTAATTTCTAGAAGCTGTAAATTAATGAATTCCTCATTTTAATTCAGCAGCATAAGACAGAAAAATTGCGACTATTTCTAATTCACGAACAAGCTTGCGTGAATTCGTGAAATAAGTTAAAACATACCTCTCTAAATTTAAATATATGTGAGTACAAAGGAAGACATTCTGCACAATAAAATGCAGAAAACTTGTAATCCAAAACTAAATTAAAATTCCGAAAACACTAAAGGAAATTGAGTCTGACTTCTCGCAACTATTGACTTCTGCCGGAGAAATAAGTTCCCCCCAGGAAAACGTGACAGGCAACACGAAAATTCCCTGAATAAAGATTTATCGCGTTTTGTAGGAAAAAGAAAGAAATAATAAAAAAAGATTTCTCAACTATTCCTGCGATAATCACGAGCATGAAATTTTATTTTAGGAAAAAGTTAGAGTTGGGATATATATTTTTTTTATTCCCGCGAAGTTTCCCTTCTGCTGGCGTGACCTGCAATCTGGCCATGTGGATCTACAAGGGCTCGCGAGCGACCAGCAGGGCTGCCAACATCTCAATCAGATCCGTAGTTGGGCAACTGCGAAGTCACATGTCGCCAAATTACATGGGACGTAAGGGCGAAGGGGTTAGGAAGAATAATGGTTCAAGGTTGTTCTTTTAACGATAACAAACTAGGTGAGAGAAACCTTGTGGCACGCATTGTTTCCCAGGATATATTACCATAACGCGATCAAGGAATTCGCATGTTATTACCAGCCACACGTAGCAGTTGTGTTGGTTTTTACTGCTCTGCATATTTGATTATTTTAAACTATAATAACAACATGTTCTCTGACTGGATTCAGTTTCTTGGACGTACTCCATTGCAAATTGAATGACTGTCAAAGAAAACTAAACAAATAAAAGAAAACTATAAAATAAGCAGAGTATGCTTTAGTCAGCAAGATACATACACTACATGAAATTCCAAAATGGAATCGGGTCAAATAAAAACAAGGAACAAACTGATAATAAACGAAAATAATAACAAATAAAATAAAAAACCCAAGTAACATGCGACACAACGATGAGACGAAACAAAACCCACAGCAGATATCAGACACAAACAGCAAAGACAAACGACTGAACGAGCAGACGAAACAAAACACAGTAGTTTTCCAGACAGACAGTGTTACGACGTTTCGGGAACTGGAATCTGTTCCCGTCATCAGGTAGAGACACGGGGATCAGGAACACGAGTGCGACTGTTTGTGTCTGATATCTACTGTGTTTTTTGTTTCGTCTCATCGTTGTGTCGCATGTAACTTGGGTTTTTTATTTTATTTGTTATTATTTTCGTTTATTATCAGTTTGTTCCTTGTTTTTATTTGACCCGATTCCATTTTGGAATTTCATGTTGTGTATGTATCTTGCTGACTAAAGCATATTCTGCTTGTTTTACTGTTTTCTTTTATTTGTTTAGTTTTCTTTGACAGTCATTCAATTTGCAATGGAGTACGTCCAAGAAACTGAATCCAGTCATCCACTCCCATTGCACAGTTCTTTCAAAGATCACAATAAGTTCTATGACTCACCTATACAGATGAACCCATCACTGAACATAAAGTAACATACTTTATATCAGTTTTCGTCTGTTAATAATAAGAAAAACTTTACCTGGTTAATATTTTGCTGTGAATCATTATCCCGACTATAGCTACCCCGTCTGTAGTAAAGCCTAATTCAAACGGATATCGGTTATTTACATGAAAATGTACACCTTATTGTTCAAGGTGACTTTCTCCGAGCAACTGGACGACTTGTATTGCAAGTAGCGTGCTTGTAAAATCTTGCATTCTAGCTAGAATCGTTTCAGGCGGTTCAAATTTTTCCGCTCCTTCTTGTGCAAGTCGTCTGTTTACGTTATTTGACACATTTACGTTCAATAATTTATCAAATATGGTTTATTTGAGAGTAGGAAACAAATTATATTCACAACCCCAAAAATTGCTTCCATATTTCCGAATCGTTTCGCTTACAAGCACATACAAGGAAGAAGCAAATACTACAAGGTATACACAAGGTGGTGTTTACCTTCTTGTTCATGAACGATAACCTTGTGTGCTAGTCTTTATACTTTGTTAACATCTGTGCAATAAGCGTAATAAACTAGATATTTTTAGGTTATCAAGGAACGACAACTTTGCAGAAGTCAGATCACTATGGCGATCCGGGTCTAATGACAGTATTTAGTGTACGGGAAACGTGACAGACGTTGGCCGGTGTCTTCCCAGATAACTTCAGTTTTCTCTAAATTTATGCTCCTCAAATCTCTTTTTGTCATCCATAAGAGGTGCGCTTCTGAAAGACTTGTTCACTTTGAATGTGATACCTTGCCCTAAGTCATTCTCCCTACTCTTTTATTAGTTAGTAAAATAGTTAAGAGCTTCAAATCAACTGAACTGTACACAAGAGAGCTGCAAGTGTAACGCATACTTTAATTCGAAAGATTAACGTTTTTGCATAGTTTATCAACTATTATAAGATATAAATTGTCAGTGCAATGTAGCATTTTAAAAGCATAATTGTCCAAACAATTTAATGAAATTTATTGCGTGATACTGAATAACTACTGAAATCCCCGTCTGTTCTAACAAAGAATTAAGTATGTTAAATTTTTAGTTAAAATGAATTTCATAGGCATTTGATTGCATAATACAATTTCTTGCGTCCACTTCTTTTAATCTGAAAACAGACGAAACATTACTTATACTATAAATAGCATGATAAATGAAAACACTTTATAAAGTAAAAATTCAAGCATTCGTCATTCTGAATCACTATACTTAATGCACGAGCAATTTTGTGCTCACCTTAATTAAATGTGTTGTGTAATAACTTATTAATGCCTGAATATGTTTTCAGGAGTAGAAACCAGTAATATAGCATTTTTTTCTAATGTGAATATGACAAGAGTACAAAAATTAACTGATTTCCTCTCAAACGAACGTGTGTGGATCCTAGTTATTCCAGTTTTTGTTTGTTGGTTTATTTTGTTTGCACCTGAAACAAAAAGGAGAAAACCAATAGCAAGTTTTAAGGAAGAACTTGGGTCGACAATAAAATAATTTATTGAAAGAAACATTTGTATAATTAGTTTTACCAAGGGAATGAAAAACAAATCCTTGAATAATATTTCAGAAATTGATACATACTAAACGTTTAAAATTGTTACAAGTTTGGGAAATGTTAAACAAGTTTTTTAATATAAGTACTATGCTGTTCTACAGAACATTTTGTTTTCCAATTCTTACTTTTTTATATCAGTAATCACAAAAATTAAATTACTGTTATGATTAAACCATTAACACAGCTAGAACATACAATTTGTTTGTGTAACTTCTCACTTCTCTTATGTAAATTCTAAGAGTTTGAAGTTTTTGAAGTTTACTATTGTTGTAATTTATGTTGACGTTACACAACAGCCGTAGGTTAAATTCTCCCAATTTCTTATTGAATTTACGGAAGAAAAATTTCAGAAAATACGTATGAGAAATATTGTTTTAGATATCTGGAAAGAGAGCTAAGGAAACCAAGTTACATTGAGTCTACAACTTCAAACTATAAGATATTCTAATGTAATCTCGCAAAATAATGTTGAAGTTGTATAAAAATACTGCCTATAGTTTTAATCAATAATGTGTGCTTTAAAGTATCAATAGATCATACATTTAGAATTGCAAAAAATATATAAATGTTCATAAAATAAATAACAATTTAATAACAAATATGTTTCAACAATTATTTTAGGAAAATATTGCTTTAAGTTATTACAACATGAAAATATACGAAGAAATTTAACAAACATTATTGTTTCGTTTCCTTGGCATACACCGCAACTTGATCTTAGCTTAATGTTTCTTAAATGTTTCTAACGTAGTGTTCTTATACGTATTCGAGAGTATTTTATTCAGGATATTAATTTTTCTGAAAATATTTAACGTTCTTAAAATATTAATTACATAAAATAATCGACTATATTGTTATAAAATTTTTGCTACGTAAATTGCATACTTTCTTGTAAGTGTAAGAAAATGAAAACTATAATATGCATTTTACTGACAAAGAAATTTAGAAAGTATATATAATGTAATCGTCTAGAGCAGTTAATGTCGTTTGTTCCATAATATTATTTTTTAAATAAATATAGCCCAATATATCAAACTAAGTCGTAAAAATGTTATTATTTATAATATTTTCTTTTAGTAAGATAAATGGTAAAAGAATGTTGTGAATTTTATTTCGCCCTTATTAAGTACTGTATTATATATGACTATGGTAAGTTTATAGTTTTTGATCATACATTAAATAGAATTCATACTTTTCCAAAAAAAAAAATCGTCATAACTCAAGTACGTCAAAAATTTGAACACCATAAACAATGCATTTAAAATACGGAAATTTTAATAAGAAAATACTACACCATAATTGAGTAACATTCTAATCTATAAATTAGTTACAAAGTTGTATTGATGATAAAACGTTAAAATAAATTTAATCTCAATAAGCAACATAAAAGGTAACTCTTTCCATACTTTGCTAATAAATATTTAATCATAGTGCATGTACAATAAACATATAATAACTAAATCATAGGTACAGTGTATTTGAATTACAGTAATATTGTTTATTTTATATGAAAGCATTCATCCAGAAATTTCATGTTGATTCCTTTTTATTCAGAAATTTTTATGTAAAACTTATCACCTGTGCGATAACTAATATTTTAATATTTGTTTTATATTTTTACACAGGACATGCAAGCTTAGTAAGGAGATATTTCATGTAACGGTTGCAGAATAATCAAAAAGACCTAACGAGAAACGTAAGCACGAATCACTATTGCAAAATTCCGTTTAATCCAGCTTTACGTTACGTCTCTGCACCATAGCTACAACATTTTCTCTTATCTTATTCCATTCAGAGCACAATACTTGGGTATTACGCGCCGACTAGTGCATTGTAGAAGTTAATTTGACAACTAATAAAATTTACGAACATACTGCCAGTAAGACTGTGGGTAAACATAAGATGGCAGCCTTGGTGGATACATTTTTGAACGTTCATGCTTTGAAGGTAGGAGTGCTAAGGGCGGTTAATTTAGCGCATCATACCTATATATAACCACTGTGTGCATGCCATTAAATGGATTTGTAGTCTTCTCGCTGATAGACCAGCTATATGAGACATATAGTTGTTACACCACCTTTTTCTGTGATAATATTGAAAAAGAAAAGTGAATTGAGTACGTCTGTATCATTTTAAAGATTCGTTTACCCATACATGACCAGAATATACATTTTCTCAATTTTTCGCCGCGAGAAAATTAATTCCTAAGTCTTGCGGAGAACTTTTAAAGCATATGCACTCGTGTAAAACTCTTCAGAATCTAATCCTAAGAAGGTATCACTCATAATAATTGTACTTATCTCAGCTTATATGTAACTGCTAAATATAAAGAAAGAGAACGCTGCATATAAAATTTCTCGATAACTAAATATCACTAATGCCAAGCTTATTGTGAAAAATGTTGCATTTGCAAATATCTTCAAGTTTTGGCAATGCAATGTTTTTTCTGTAATCTTGTAATAGTAAATAACTTCAGCATCTATTATGTAACTTCGGAATAAAATAGGCTAAACGTCAACTCTGTATTTATATGACATAAACTCACTGAAACGGTTGTAATGTTAATACTTGTAATGTTTGTATTTGTAATATTGTTTTGTTTAGGTAATTCAATTTTTTTCTTTAGGCAATTTCTGTTAAGGTAGTTAAGTTTAAGGCAAATTATGCTATTTGATTGATTTATTTCTTTAAGGCAAATGTTCACTTGATCTTTTTTTTTGTATTTCTTTCTTTGCAAATGTAAATTATCTGATGCAATGTATCACGTATTTGTTGCAAACCGGCCCATGGCTGAACTATACGTAGGTAAATAAATGAAATAAAATAAAATAAATAAAGAGTTTTCGAATACAAATCTAAAGACTGAAGCCCTACACACCACTCGACAGCCTAGGCAGGGCGACCCCCTTATCTCTGCAGGCTGCTTGACGTCCTAGATATAACATCTCAGAGTAGCTTATGCCGGTTGTAAAGTGGCTGTCAGAAACGCAGCCAGCTTCATAAGGGCCCTAACGCGGCGGGACGAACAAGTCAGACCCAAGTTTTACTATCTCTCCCGTGGATCGTAACATGTTCACTGCGCTACACCCTATAATACACTCGGCTGTTCGACACGCGTGGCGTTCTTGCACCTAGCGTGACGAGGGGCTGGGGCTCGTAACGCGAGGCATTCTGGGAAACATGTACACGCATGCACGAACACGACTACCTACAAATTTTATACTTCTCGTGCCATACAGAACATACACTTACGAAAATACAAACAAAGCTGTTTTTTTTTTCTTGTTAACATATCAAATAATCTAAGGTAGCCACACACTGTACAAACATATTTTCACAACAAAAATAACAGAGTATTTTAAACGAATCTAGTTACCATATTCCGAACCTATGATCCTTGGGTTAGCAGACAGGCATGCTTGCCAAAATACCATGCTGAACACACAAGCATGATTTTATGCGATTCATTAATAGGATATTTTTTTATTCGCTCCAAAGTTACACATAGTATTGTTGTAAAATTAATTAAATGAAAATTTACATTGTGTCGATACATAACATCGTAATATAATTATTTCAAGTTGCATTCTATTACTATACGGGAGTGTTGGTTATAAATTCGGTGGGGGCAGCAAATACACATACTTGGTTACATACACTCTGAATTAGAATCAGTAATATGTTCACAATTTTATAAGTTGTAAAGTTTTTCACTGGCGAATCTGTTGTGTTGTCCATTTTTGCAGATGAAATGGGAGAAAACATATATCTTATATACACATATATTTTATTAATAAATATACTTTAGTAATTACTCAGTATAAATTCTATCAATATACCAGTAATTGGAAAAATTAAGTTAAAATCTGTAACTAAACTGTCACTTTTACAAACATACGGTCCTTGGATTAATAAGACAGACATGCTAGCCAAACGAGCACGGTGACAACACAATCATGATTTTTGTGCGATTCGCTAATATGATATATTTTCATTTAAACCAAAGAATATTAGTGAATTGTCTCATTAATAATCATTTTACTATCTTCACTGTTTCCTCCGTATCCCATTTACAAAATTATTCTGCTCGAGATCCTAATGTCAATTTTTTGTTATCAAGAAACTGGATAAAATATGCCACTTGCCTTAATAATTACTTAAATTTAATCATTAAAAAAAAGTTCATCTTCATGCATGCAGTAACACACTCCGTAGGTACTTGATATTGTTACTGTACCCCACCGCCGTATTGCTTGTTTATAATACTGTTGGCAAGAACAATGTAATTATTCTAAATTTCTTCATACGCTTTCCTACTCGTAAATACCTGTATTTCACTGTTACAGTCTGGACACGTATATGTTATGTGTAATCAACACTAATATTATAAATGCGAAATTATCTGTTCATTTGTTACTTTTCCACAACTTAACTTCTGGACTTATAGGAATGAAATTTGACACAAAGGCAGCCATGATCATTGAGAGAATAACATAGGCCACTATTGAATATTTATTGAAAGAAAATGAGTTTCTATAAATAATGCAAAGGAAAAAATGCTTCTACGCGTGCTCTGGCTAAGATGTTTGGTATGCTTCAAATTAAAGTATGACAATAATATAGGACATACATTGTTTTAAAAAATTAAGATGATTACATAAGTATATATCGTATACACATTTATACATAAAGGGAGAAGTACAAATGATAGCGTATTAAATATAACATAATTTTCCTATGTGAACACTTCACTACTTGGGCTAGCCGTGAAATGCAATACCTTATAAAAAGTACTGTGTTGATTAGTATGTTACAACGCAGCACAAACCCTAAAATTGAACTTAAACTTGAAAGAAATTTTCCAAACGACGGTTTACCCTTCCAAATAACATACTAAAATCTACAGTAATTAGAGTGCCAGAACCATTATGCTACAGAGTCGCAGACATCACGCCTGTAGAACCAACAAAATATGAAGGCTGAACGTAAGATGCAAACATTAGTAGAAACTATTCGAACTTAAAAGTGATGAAGTGCGGGTCACAGGCCACAAAGAAAACTTTAATATTTGTTAGTCTACGAGGTCGTTACGAACCAAGTAGTGTCAACATTAATATATTTTTTTAACAATGTTTTTGGTATGAGGGTTTTTAATCAGAACGCAAATTTTCATCCTGTCTATGATACGTGTTGAATTTCAAATCTCTCTTATTTGAAAATAAGTACATTACTATTTTACTGAATATACAATACATTTTATTCACTGTTCGGGGTTTGATTCTAAGTTAAGATACCCTGACTTCGGTCATTTTGTAATTTCGAAATCATTCCAGTCAGAGATACTTAAATATTTTTTTAAATTGTGAATCGTAAAATCGCACTGTACTACTTACAACTTTTTAAATTATAATTAAGACTTTGTGGATTTTTTGAGAAAAAAAGTCAAACTTTACATTTGCCTTTAGGAACTCTTGTACAGAAAAATTTGCATAAAAATGTCTACAATGTATAATAATGCTTCTCGTTTATTATACAAATGATAGATCATAACATTTACTTCATCTCATAAGTCTACACACCCGTGATTTGCTGAAAATACTGCTGAATATTTATAATATGGTAGGTTTTTAAATGCTAATTGCGTATGTGATCATTCTCGTCCTTCGGAAACAAAACGGAAGCAATTAGTGAGCAACCAAATTCTGCAAAGAATAACACAAAAGGACACTACTTACATATTTACTTTTAAAATAACAAAAGTTACACCGTTAATCCAGTGATGTTCGCTGCAACTTCAACAGTGAATACATTTTTAGTAATCACTATATACTGTGTTTTTAAAACCCTACGGTCCATTCTTTAGAAACGGTTTATTTATGTTAATTATAAAATCATTTTAATTGTGTTCACGGCAGTGTAAATTTTCATGTAGTTAAGTTATTTTTAAAACATTTCCACGCATATATCAAAATACAGCGCGATTTACTGGGCAAGACAAATTTCCAAGGACGCGAGCGTGCAGAACTTAACACGGCGAAAATCTTTGCTGCATTTTCTTGAACCAATATTATTCTACACGTGTGATGTGCATGAACGTTAAACTAACCTAAATTACCTCAAATTACTTTTACATACATCTGTGTTTTCAGGTTTTGATCTACTTGTGTCCAAGGAAGCAATGTATGATGATAGGCCATACAGTTTCTAAACATCCTGAAGAAGCATGCTTTATTCGATGTGCTGCAACATAGAACGAGTTTAATTACTTTAAGAAAAACAAAGATTGGTAATTCATTTTTGGAATGTCGTATTGCAACTAATACAAAGTTTGCTAAATAGAAGTTTAAAATACGCATGCGTATATGTACTAAACTGATGTACGCGATTATGGACATTTATATCCATCATGAACACAACATGTTTTATGCACTCTAACTTTTCTGTGCAGCTTCTTCAATATGTTCGCTTAAATAAGAATTCTAGTTTAAAGTGTTTATATGAACCAAATGCCTTCTTGTCTGAATTAAATCAATGGAGAGTAAAATTAATCATTCTGTATTCTGTAAAACATTTGAAATTCCTTTTTTATAATTTAACGTAACATTGGCGTTGTTTTAAGGCGGTTTAGAGAGAAAGAATGTATTATCTGTGGAGATGTCAAAATTAAGAAATTGAGTTTGTTTTTGATACGGCGATGAATACGCACGACACAAAAGACCGGTTACTTAATGATAAAAAAATCTCTTGAACAGTTTTGTTGAATTGTTTGATGTGTGTGTACTTTCAGTAACTATTTTCCGATTGACTATTTGGTATGCCGAACTATTCAAACTTTTACAAGGGTGCAAGTAAATACGCCTAACTAACGCGCCAGTTGGGTTATAACTTCTGTATACTAATTCACAAGATTTGTACGTTTTATTGTAAAGAGTAATACGTTGTTGAAAGTTAAATCATTGCAGACATGGCCGTCCAATCAGATAATCCAATTAGTATGGAAGCTGCCATAATCTTCAGTAAGCAACCAACCATAGGTTTTCCTGATATTGTTACGGAACACAATATAAAACTAAAAAAAATAATTGCCAGGTCTGGAACCGAACCCGGTATTTTAGTAAATGCAAGCCCAGCAAGTAACAACTTCACTGCCACTTTTCACTGTAACCTACGATTGCTGAAATAACATTATTTGGGAAACACGTTCTGTTCTTGTGAATTGTTTGTCGTACATAAACCTTTCTGGTAGTTAACAGCTAGTTTTAATAACTTTCGGCTGTATTATAGCACTCGTGTTGTCATGGAATCACAATACTGCAACAAACGCGACGCGAAGGGAACGATGTGAAACTAAAATTTATCGTCATTGCGAATAAATACTATTCCGCCACGTAACTAATAATATATATATATATATATATATATATATATATATATATATATATATATATATATATATACACACACACACACAAACACTTCGTTGCCACAACATATTAACCTGTGCTACGATAGAACGAAAGCCATAGATGTCTATAATGGATGTAGGAACATTTGAATTTATGAGATTGAGAAACGTCGACAATGTTTGACCAATATGTGTACATTTGTACGGAGAAGGTATTTATACCATCTGTTTTCCTCTATATAGCCAATTCGCCACAATATGGCGCTGCAGCACGTCTACTAACTTCTATGCCATTAAACCCATCGTCATAAAAATTGGTAAACACAGCTATTTGAACACGGAGATTATTATAGCGATATATATTTTGCTATACCTCGCCACTAGACGCTGGAGTTAGCCACTAAGTTCTATATACTGTACCTTACCCTTATGGTATAATGGACAAATTGGACGTGGGGAGGTGTTTGCGTTTCGACCAACTTCCAATTTTATATATACACTGGCAGGATAACGTTTCCAGGGTTCTGCTGGTTGGTAATATATTTTAAGTTCCCACTGGCATACCCTTACGTGAAAATAAAGTCACAATTACACATTTACTTTAAACAGTTATCATTTGCATACAATAACAAATAATGTTTTGTAAATTAACAGAAATATGATATTATTAACACAAACGTTGCATCAAGTTCTGGGCACAAATATTAATTAATTTTTTTCTACATTTGGTGTCGCAACTCGCATAAATTAATATAACTTCCTAACCGAAATTTGTGTCGCGCCTGTTATTTTAATCGCACTGACATTACGGAAGCCTCGACGCTGATTGGCTTGCAAATTTTGGTTATTCGCGTTGCGCTCTTTGCGTCTGCCACGCTGCTGTGATTCTAGCATTGAAATGGTTATTAGTTCAAGCCTCGCTAGAATGGCGTACAGAATAAAATAAGCTAACTGGGAATTTCCCCGGGGAGTTGAAATATTCTAGCGTGTCCAGCAGGTCGCGTGCAGGACAGGGAAATACTGCCTCCGGCGAAGGACGAATGATAAAATTGTAAGCCGGCGGTGTTTTATTCATCCGAGCGGGAGGTCTGCGACTCATGATCGCCCCGGGCGGTGTGTGCAGTATTAATCAGAGCCCGCGCGCCGCCACGGGGAACACCAAACAAACGGGCCGACCACGCGGATAAAAACTTGGTAATTATGCCCTTGTGGCTGGCGAGCCATGCCCCGTATCACGTGCGTGGTCTTCATCCTCCTCTGTGGGGACCTGTACGTGCACCTGGCTATTTCCTATAACAGGTACACGAAGGTTAACAAGCAACCCTGGGTTACTGATACGTAGAGTATCATCACCCTTATCAGCGCCCTTTCAAGACGGCTTATTCAAACCGGTACGTCCACTTGTTCACCCACGTGCAATCCGTGTCTGACATGATGGAGTCTGTAGTCGCTGAATGACTACCAAAAAAAAACACATTTAACCAGTTTTATGGACTCTACATCTTAGTACACGTTAAAAAAATTTATTCCAAACTACGTCTGACTGGAAAGCATAATTTCATCTACTGTACCTTTAGATACATTCCAGGTTGATTTATGACTTATGTTAGATACTGTCGGTGATGATTCCTGACGGAATAAAACATTGATACTGCAGGTTTATTATTGTCAGAGAACTACATCTCAAAAAAAAAAATCACACATATTTTACTCTGCACTATCGTTGATTTCAAAAGACATACGATTCAACTGTTTTTCAGATATTGTTCGAAATTATTAAGGAAGCATGGTTCACACCTCAAAACACTTGCAATGACAATACAGGCACTAATAAACACAACGTCTAAAATTAATTAAATTGGAGAAATTTAATACATTTTCATTATTAGAAAGGGCGAAAAACAAGGCGATGGACTCTCTCCAAGGCTTTTGATTGTTTCCTGTATAAGGTAGTAAAAAATGGCGTAAAACGAAACGAACCCCAAAAATTTATCAGCTAACCACAATGGACGAAGGAAAACTAGAGAATGATTACTTAATACTTGCTGCTCTGATGGACTACCAATACAAACTCGAGACATCTCAACTGCCCAGAAACATGCCTAAATTTAAAAAAAATTACTGCAGAGCATGTCGGCCTCCAGTTCTCCTTCGAAAAAAACTAATTCATAACATGCAACAAACAAGGAAAAAATATTCATGATTACAAATTACGGGAAAAACAAACGTTTCCAAAAACTAAAATTTCTCGGTGAAATAACTTAAAAAATTATATATAATTGAAATCGAAGAAAACTAAATTAAACGTCATTAAAATGGAAACAGCGTATCGACTAATGTAAAACATCTATAGCAAAAATTTTATTTATGAATTTTCCAACGATAAGACTTTACAACATAGTAATTAAAAAAGAACGCCTATCTAGATCAAAAACGTTAATTCTAAACGGTAACATACGTGAAAAAATACACTGCGCCCAAAATATAAAGGTAAACAATACCTCGTAGAGCCAAGAAAACTTTGCTAATTCAATGACCCACGTGAACCACATCCATTGTCCTATGCATACTCAAGCCCCGTCTATTCGTTCATTGGATACTGTTCAACTGAGTAGCAGCTAGTGATCTAATATACGGGGCTTGATTATGCATAGGGTATTTGATTCTAACATGATGGTAATTGAATCCGCGAAATTTTCCTGGCCCTAAACATAAGAAAAAAACCATGAACTCCAATAATTCATAGACATTTGCAGTGACATAAGAAAAAACTGATAAAAATATACGGATACATAAATCAAATTAACTCGTACAGACTATCGAAGCAAATAGTCAAATTTTAAGAAAACAGGAGCAAAGCAAAACAAATACTTTAAAATGTATCTGCGAAAGATAAAAAATTCTTTAAGTGGCAGGGATTACACCAGACGATATCGACGACAGTAGAATTTTTAGATCCAAAATTTACAAGAGGCCAGTTGACCAACAGGGTAAAGAAGACGAACTGATTGAAACAGCCTGGAATCAAGAGAGAAAAGAAGCTCATAGCAAATGAATAATAGAAAATTTGACAAAAAAGAAGGCAAACAAACGCCTCTAAGTATTTCGTGTAATATATATTCAAATTATTCGCAAATAAATTATATTTTACTAGTAATTTATGGTTTAGAGTACACAACATGAGCCAAAACCTACAACAGTTTTACACTAGAAATTACACTCAACATAGACAACACAAATGGATATAAAACATAAACAATTCTGCAAGGACGAGATAATTTACAAGAAATACAGTAACTTAATACAACTTTGACTGAGGTACAAAGAATAATTTTACAAAAATACATAGCTCCCCTTCATTAGAGCACAACGCAGGCAATTTGTTTATTAATTTTTTTAAGTAAACAGTTGACAAATTTTTCTGACATTTGAAAGAATCAAAATATGTAGCTAATTTTTTAGAATTATATATACTTCTGGCACAACATAACCTTTTTTTTTAAAGAAAAATACCATCACATGTTTACTGTAGTTAGGAATCTTCATGCTTACGTTATGTATTATTTATTATATATTGCATATATAAACATTAAGGAAACTATCATTTTAATAAAACATCCGTGATTTTACTTCTATTAGTTAAGGAAGACTGATTTAAATCGTTTCAAATATGTTAAAGTTTTTTTAAGCCAGTTGAGATTAATCAACGATATGTATTAATAATGTGTCATAGTATTTTTCGTTATAAATTTTGAATTCTTTCTCAGTCAGATTTAATAATAGAGTTACAGAATATATAAAAATATTCAAATTTACGTGTAATTAAAAAGTAAATTAAAAACATTTTGTAGAATCAGACTTCTTAGCTGTGACAGTAAAAAAATTATTTAAATTAATTAAGATAATGCTGTATAATAATTGTAACAATTAAAAGTGTTATATTAATAAAAACTTCCAAGCGTTGGTTATTTCATTTAGTGAAAAAGGAGGAAAATTCATATGATGGAAGAGAATTTCAGTAAGTACTGTAAAACAATTATAATTTACTTACTTTTCCAAAATGAGCTGACTTTTAAAGGGAATTACCTCCCAATGTCTGTAGCGTAAGAAGAACATCCTATGCATGTTCACTAGCCTTTGACATAGGTCCAAATAAGTTTTTACACTGTTTCTACTTAACGCAAGCTAACTGTTTACCACTTACAAACCGGCCTCATTGTACTTGGTTTACTTTCAGATAAAAAAAACACTGTAATTTAGAACTATGTGTCTTAGTTTAAGTTTAACTGTGACAATGGCTCTATCTTCACAATAGAATAGCATGTATTAACTCCCAGACGATTTTTAATGCTGTAAATTAACAAATCTTAATTTAATTTAGGAAATTCCCAAATTTTAAATTAGTGTTTCAGCAGTCGGCTGGTTTTGATTATAAACGTTTTGTAAACAGCTAGGTTTGTCTATGAAAATTTAGTTGAAAACATTATAAACTCAAAAGGGAATAAACTTAAGCAACAAACATAAAACAAATATACACAAAATAATGGATCAAAAGTAGTTTAGTAAATAGGTTTCAAACATAATAAGTTTTAACAACTACCCATATATACACGTAGTATTATTTGAAACTATCATAGTAAAAACACTAACCGTATTACTATAAGTTATGTTACTTCTATAGTGAAAGTAGCTTTTTACTTAAAATTAAGGTCTTCAGGCAAGTATTTGAAATAGCTTTACTTAGCATACTGGGATTTATTTTGTTCCATGTTCATAATTTTCTTCATGTTCAGGAACATTTTTAATTCTTTTCGATACAACTTTTTGTAGTACTGCAAATATTCTAATACAAGCAAATATTTGTCATAGTTTCGCTTCAGCAGTTTCTGTAAATCACTAGTCTGTCTTTATTAACTGCGATTTCCGAAGGTAGGTCTGTCGGATGCTGGCCTGAGACGAATCGCTGGGAAATGTCGCATTATTAGGTCAGCATTGCAGAACGTCTCACCCCAGACGAGATCATTATTATTTTTGCTTCTTTAGGCAAAAAATAATTTTTCATTTTAACTAAGGAAACAGCGGAGGTAGTGTTGGTTTCTGAGCAGTTGGATTTCATGTCTAAGTATTAGGTTAGACTGGCTGGAATACAATTAACAACTTCTACAAAACCACGTTTGTACTGGGATTGATTAAAATTTTTCTGAACATAAACATAGCAGCCAAAATATCTATCAAGAGGAAGAAGGGTGTTTGTTCCCAATCACTAAACGGTTAACAGGGACTTGATTTACATTACATAGTACAACTTTGAATAGTATATTGGGCAACATCCATACTAAAAACATTTTTTTTTCCAGTAGCCACGTCAGAAAACAGTACTTTATGGGTTGTGTTTAAAACATGATGAAACAAAAATTATACTATTGTCTGTATTTCATAGAGGGTCTAGTAAAGTGCATTTTACTAAACCCTCTATGAAATACAGACTCTAATCAGTAGGCCTGGCAAATAGTGTCTGTATGTTTATACATATATTTTCTTTAAAGGAAATTCAACGAGAGCTTACTTAATTTTGCGAATAAAAGAAGTACTATTTTCACCCCCAAAGCATAACAGTACCTCGCCAGATTTTATTTGACGAAAATGTTGGGAAAATTAACTTTTCCCCTTTTCTCTCCTTAATAGATGCCTAATCAGCAAAGGATAGCTACCCATAAGTGTTCATATAGTAAAACGGGGTGAAAACAAACAATTGGGTGAGCAGAAACACAATTTTGAAGCTAAATTTTCGGAATAAATTCTGTTTTAAAAATTCTGTTTTTAGGTAGGCAAGTTAAAAAAAGTTTACAAACAGTGCTTTTATAGTAATTGAAATTTTTTTAAGCAAAATGTTTAACCTAGGAATTTATTACCAATAGAAAAATATAAAAAATAAACTCTTATGACACCTGCTACTAATATGTGCGTATGTAATGTCACAGCAGATCTTTGTCGCCTTGCCTTAAAAAGGATTCAACCCATTACCTCCACCCAGTGTTCCAAACCAGTATGCCAAGCTAGGTTGTCAGAATTGTTTGGAAGTTAAATATGTACATAGAGGCCACGGTCCAAAGAACGGCAAAAAGAAACTTCTTTTATGTATAACTAGCAGTCCCCCGCGGCTTTACTCGCGAGTATTAATCGTAACTGATAATATTTACTTTCATTGAAAAACCTCTTTGTACACAAGATTGGTACTTCAGTCATCAAGTGTTAGAAGGTCCAAGCGGCTAGTTGAACTAATTCTGCAGCAGGATATGTAGCTATTGCTGTCCACGCGAAAAGCAGTCTTAATTTTGTCCCTGCCACTAACAGCGACTTCGCTTGGGTCTTATTTATAGCCCTGCCTATTTGACGTTGTGGGGTAATTACAGACACCTAAGGTAAGTGGTTAATCGAATGAGAAACATCTGTTTACCCTGTGCACAACCATTGGTGACGGTGCCCTCAATTATATATTCTCAAAATATTCTCTTTAACATTATTGACATTATAAAGTTTCAGAGGGTAAAGGTTTCGCGGAAACGTATTTGGAGCCCCAAACCTGAGATTAGTGAGATGATATATCGTCGGTTTACTGCCAAAAGTGATAAAGTTAAAATGAGATAAAAATATAAAAATGCTAGGAATATGTATATGTTGTTTACGAACAATTGCCCAAGTTTAAAGTCTATTCGTCGTTTGGTACTGCTGTGTCACAGTATAGTAACATACCACATTTTTGTTAATATCTACAATTTAATACTGTTTTTAAACGAAATAGCATTTATGACTTAGTCACTTTTGTCAGTATACCGACGATATGTCAGCTGATATTGTAGAGGAACCTAAGTGGAAAGCGAACTGCAATTTTACCCCTTTTAAAGACTACATGTAAATTGCACTAATTCGATCTGCCTTGTAGTTTTTG
>PNEQ01095686.1:0-16424 GCA_003012365.1 Medauroidea extradentata | reverse complement strand
TCTCCCGGAATTTAGACCTGAGTGACAAACAACTGCGTCACGTAACGTCGAAATAACTCATTAAATAAAATGTATTGAAAAAAAAAAATAAAATATCTGTGTCCTGGGCTCATAGAGGTTGTACAACATCATGTCTCGATAGGTAACTGTAGTGAAAGTCCTGTATAAGTTGTTTCTCGCTGCTCGTTCCTGCTTTTCAGATCGTCTGCCTTGATTATTGACCAACTAAGTTTTATTATTAATAATCACGTTTCTTATAAAGAAAAAAAAATTACATACATATTTTTTAAATATTTACGTAAGCATCACTCTGACGCGAACAATACCTCAATATCGCTACTGGTTAGATAGATATCGTGGGTTGATGGAAAAAAAATTTTGTGCTTTTTCGCCCTTTTGGGTGTCAAATTTTTTAAATATTTTAAATTTACATCTTAGACATTTGTATAAATATCCAACTGAAGTGTAAATCACATCGCTAGCCCGTTCAGTCGAATCAAAATCGATAATTAACTAAAAAAACACATATCACCCCTGCACAGTATTAAGAAATCGAATTTCGAAAAATCTGAATACCGTTTTGCGATAATTTCTGTAATCATCGCCCTGAAGCAAAAATTAATTGTATATCTCAACGGGTTCGATAGATATTGAGGATTTATCTAAAACACGTTCAAGGTCTTTTCACCACTTAAGAGAGTAAATTTCGAAAAACCCTTGAATCACGTTTTAGAATACTTTATTGGCGTCTCGTGGACGTAAAAAACACAACATTAGCCCGCTGGGTTCAAGATATATCGACGATTAATTGAAAACGCTTTTCACCACTTTTCACCCCTTTTCACGTTCTTAGGTGACGAATTTCGAAAATTCCTAATATTACTTTTTAGGTATTTGATTAAGTATCAATCCTAAACAAATATCACGTCTCTATGGAATCGATATGTATCGAATGTGAGTCGAAAACTCATATTATCCCATTTTTAACCAATTTAGGGCCGAATTCGGAAAATATATTTTAAATGGTACTTCGGATATTTACAGAAGCACCAATTTAAAGCAAAGAGTACTTCGATATCTCGATTGATTCGATAGATATGGAAGGATAATCGAAAATACATTTTACGTATTTTCACAAATTTAAATAAAGAATTTCGGAACGATTTTGAGTCCTGTCATAGACATTTGTAAAAGTACCCAATTAAAGTTAAAATCACGACGATAGCCAATTGTGTTTCAAAGATATAGACGATTCATAAAAAACACATTTTGCCCCTTTTTACTGCCTGGGGGTCGAATTTCAAAAAACCTAAAACTACTTTTTGGGTATCTACGTAAGCAATATTTTGAAATGAGTATCAACTCTCTATCCCGAAGGGTTCGATAGATATCGATAGTTGATTGGAAACACATTTAACGTCTTTTCAACCCCTTAAAAGTTGAACTTCGAAAAATCCTTAAATTGGCAAATATGCATTTTTACGAGTGTCATACTAAAGTAAAAATCACTATGATTGGCCGTCGGGTTTGAGTTCTATCGAAGTTTCTTCGGAAACACATTTCACCACTTTTCACCCCCTTAGAGGTCGAATTTCGAAAAATCCTTTCTTAGTGCTCGCCTACGACCTGAAGGGAACCCCCACAAAAAATTTCACGATTCTTGGTCCAGTGGTTTGGGCTGCAGTTTGATATGTCAGTCAGTCAGTCAGTCAATCAGTCAGCTTTCATTTATATATATATATATATATATATATATATATATATATATATATATATATATAGATTACTTCTCCTTGGTTATGCCTATTTTTTCGGATTTCTGGAACATTTTACAAATTTATGTTAATACTAGCCTATGTAGATTTACTGATATTTTAAATTGAAATAATTTTTTAATCTGGTACATATAGTTTAATTGACTTATTTACACTCTTAGTCAGCATTCTTGCACATCGTCAAAAATTTAATCAAACTGAAATTTATTTCAATTGGTTAGACATTTACGAGCAATGATATATTTTTTCCATTGCTTCCAAAAAAAAGCATCTGAAAAGGCAGAAAAAAAAGGAAAGTATTTCCAAGTCATAAATTCGGTATTTTGTGTGGCAGGAAGCCGATCTATATACAAACTCTACTATGAAATTTTGCTTTCCGTGTCAGACAGCGTTGGTGACGAGATTTTGTTTTGTTTAGAGAATCTCATGAAATAAAAGCAAGATATCACTCTTTATTCGGAAAAGTGCACTCACGTAAATGTTCGTACTATTACGAATAAAATCCTTGAAAAGACAAATGCCAACAAAAATCTCTGTAAAACTACTAAAATGTATTTAATACGCAGTATATGTTTAAAAAATATTAAATTATATACCTATATTTGTACATCTAAAAGTAAAAAAAAAAAGAATATTGAAATACATGTCATAACAATTAAAGATAAATTTTTTACAAATTTACTGCTAAACAAAAATGTTTACGTGTAATATTTTTTAGAAAAGAATAATTTAGAAAACACTATGATTAAACTATAGCTTACATTCAAGCTCTCGTTGGCGACGCTTAATACCCCTGGATAGGCCAGCTTGATTTATGTATTGTCAACTTTTTATTTGTTAATATTGAAAGTACAGTTCATTGATTAAACTTTCATAAGTAATTAATGCAAATGTTTTACATTATTCCAGCAAAAGGCATACCTCAGGATGTAATTCGTGTGTAAATATTTAATTTTCGACAAACCTATGATTTTGTTACACTACAAAGTTTTCACAGGTTAATATTTACAAAGACAATTCTTGCAAATTTACAAACTAATAATTTTAACGATTAATTTGTGGTCATTTAGAAATATTATTAAAATTAATGAGAAATACGTTATTTTAACAAAAAATTACAGCGGTTGTTAAGAACTTCCCTTATGATGTTCAATTATTAAAATAACTAACGGATACTTGCTTAGAATACACGATCTGATAGTGTTGAATGATAACTATAATCTACGTGTAAAGCATATGTTTAAAAAGTCATTTAATGTTAATTTACTGATATACCTAACTATGCTGTAAAATTGGTTTTCAACAAAAAATAATTTGCATTTTATTATATCGTTTAGGCTAGGAGTTTTCGGGTGTTTTACAGGCTATCGTGGATGTAAAAAATTGCGTAATTTGTTCTCGGCATTACGCATATGCCAAAATGAAGTATTTTGGCCCGTGTCTATTCGCATCTGTAACCCACTAGAATAGGTTCTTTAAAACTTGCGATTATTCGTCTTGTTAATGAAAGGGTTGGCAAAATGTTTCGAAATATAGTTAACACACATGATGATTCGTTTAAAATTCTTATTTAGCTATACAAATATAATCTTATGAGTGTTTCTTTCAGCTAAGAATTTTAAATGTTTTGTATAACACAGTGTTAAACAAAAAGGCAAAAACAAACTCAGTTATCGACAGTTAACTATGGAATTCAACTAAGTAATTTTTCTAAAATATATCGATATTCATGAAATGTTGCAGTTTGCTAGCTAAACTAATTATTACAAACAGTTCGATGCGTGCAAATATGATAGTACCACATTTTGAGAGGTGAACATAATATTTTAAGAAGCCAGTGTTACTTTCAAATAAGTAATTTTTACTGCGCTGCATAAAATTTATTCCACTTGTAAATAGCGCCATTTTTCAAGAAAAGTGCTTGAATTTTCTTGTAACTTTAATATTTATATTGATAGAGATTATACATCAATAAACATTATGTAAGTGAAACAGACATGTATAGAGAGAGAGAGAAAGAAAGAGAGAGAAATACTGTTTACAAACTCTGCTGACAAATGTCGGCAGTAGATTATTCACAACAAATTAACTATTAATTTTCAAATGCATATGTTGCAGAAAATATTTAATTAAGATAGTGTGGTGTGCAACTGTGCGAGTTGCCAGTCTGCAAAAATAAAAAAAATATTTTCAATATTATTAAAATCATTTTTCTAAAAACTTTACGGGTAACGGTATTTATACAATACGAATTACTTCGTTCACTGCAACTTGCTGATATATATAATCCCTTAATAATGCATAAAAATATTTTTAACATATTTTAAACGTATAAGAGAGAAACTCAATTTCATATTACAAATGTTCATTCCAATAGTAGTAATAATACAGTAATTCAAGTCCGAGTTAAAACACGTGTACTATCTATTCATCCATTTAAACTTATATTTTTCGTTGGTACCTTTGTATGTTTAATAACATGCTTCAGCAAGTAATTCGCTATCAGAAACAGGAATGTTGTTTATAATACTCTTAAATATTTAGGACAATAGCATTAGCATCCAACTAATACTTGCTTACGAATTGGTGTTCAAAGTATTTTTTACGCACTAGAACATAGTCCTGTTTTAACTTTCACGGAAAAGCAGGTCGTATGAAGATTCAATAAATGGACCGTGTTTGCAATTAAAACGTTATGCTTTATACGATAGTACCCACAGTTAATTCGTTTTTATGATATAAATGTTAAATAAAATATAACGATACCAAACCTCTTTCATTTATATAATAGCGTGATCACGATTTACATTTGAAAACTTGATTACAAAATAATGGTTTTGGTTATTTGTTTATGTGTTCCTCTAACAAAACACCTTTCTTTAATATTGTACTTAACATATATTTCAGCGTTCACATATTAAGGCTCCTACAACCCATTTATTTGAGACGGTGGCCCGTAAAAAAATACTCTTTTTTTCAGTCACAAATCAAGTGTTCGAGTTTGTACACTTGTTGCCTAAACGCGTTACATTTAGAATGAATCAGGACGGATGTACTTATTTTAATGTTAGTAGCTTTTAAACATATTAGTATAAATTTCATTTCACTTGTAATTAAAGTAAAATATGATGTAAACTACAGCGAGAACATGTGTCTAAGCAATGAATACGAAGTACCCATTTCATTTTGCTTCAAATAAATGTTTCATATTTTACGATTTACTCAGGATAGCATTGTTCCCACTATATTTGTTGTACAAACTAATATACAACTCAATTAATTGTACTTTTTATAACTAAGCAAGTGACAGTTATTTGTAATAAGGCTCTAACACCTACTAAACCAACATATTTCTTATATACCGTGCGTCAGACTATTTTATATTTAAATACGTTTGTTGCAAGATTTATAGTTCAAAAATGGATTAAATGGTGATTCTTTAACAAAATAGAAACTGCTATAAACTAAAATGATTTAAATTATAAACTGTATGATAAGAGCGGTTCGCGTCTTTGAAGAACAAATAATATGAACATGAAAAATTCCTCGAAATATTTAATAAACACTAAAAATTTTTTTTTGCGAACAAATTCTATGTTACGTATGGGGACGCATTAATACCTATGCATAAACTAATGATGCCAGTATTTTGTATACCTTGATCGTGACCGTCTTGGAGCAGAAATTGCAAAACTTTCTAAAGCGTAAAAATTTTTTAACAGTGTTTTTATAAGTTACGTATTTGCCTTAATCTCGAATGTAGCAGCAAAATAAAGAGTACGAAAACTGGCACAATTAGTAAGGTAATATTTTCTGCACGACAAATTAAGCCCTCACAAAAAAAACGTTTTTGTGGTGACCATCAAACGTTTTGTCGCTATGGAATTCCCACTTTTACTGTAGTGATTTAAAATATTTTTGTAGGCACTGAAAAACGTTCGGGGAGCAGCAAAAGTGTTTGTGATCACAGCAGGAAAATAATGTGATGTCCATAGTAACAACATATTTTGTGCAAACTGAAAATACTTGTTTCAGTGTTGAAGTATTTCATTAGTTCTGTACTTTACCATTGAAAATACACACCCATTAAAGCAGTTTATTTTAACTGTGACTGACGTGCGTAAAATTCCAGTTTTTAAACTGAGGTGAATATATTACTTTAGACCAAAACTTACGCATCGCTGACAATTTTTTTGGGTTATTTGATTTTTTAGGTAAATAAATTAAAAATAACAAGTGCGAATATTTTAACAGTAAAAAACATAATAATGCCATCAATTTTTATATGAACTGCTGCAGCTACGAAACACGTATTTTTTTTTTAATTTATACCATTCTTTACTATGAAAGGTGAAAATATTACAACAGTAAATTAAATATAATTTATTAGTGTATAAAAAATCAAATTGGGTAAGGGAGTTTCAACGTGAAAGAAAGAAAACTGCCATAAATTTAGTATTTCGATTGAAAACAAATTTGAAGGTCAGCACAAAAATCAATGAGCTAAGACGAGATGAACTGAGGATTAAATATGACTAGCAAACTTTGTATAATTAAATATTTTCTGTAAGAATTGAAGTTGGCATTCACTTGTTTTGTGTTTTCAATGTGTTATGCAAAATGATCCAAAAATTTTCTACGTCCACATTTATATTAATTTACAAATAAGCATTTAAATTCTCAGTCATTACATTTAAATAACAAATAATATCAGCATACAGTAAACAATAAACGTAATTTCCTCAACATGGGTGAAGATTAACCATTACATTTTAAATCGTTCCCATGCATATACAAATAAAAAAAATTTATAATTTATTCAGTCTAACATGTTGGATCAACCAGTACTAAAACTGTTAAATTCTATAAAATTGATAGGGTGGAAATATTAAATTTCCTTTCTTTTAAGTTCTTACATAAGTACGTTAATTTTAATGTATTCAAGTTGTGAAATATTTTTAATTGAAGGCTTTGTGTAACTTAACACAAAATGAACAAACGAATATAAATTCATATCACCTTACTACGTATTTGATGTTTACAGAGTCTGAAGAGACTTTGTAAAACAGTGTTCATATATTAAATATGATCAAAAAAATACAGCGGCAATTTTATTTTTACTGTTTACGGTATGAACAAAGTACGTACCACTGCATTAAATACTTCGTGCGTACAGAGTTAGAGAAAATCCTGACCTGTAGGTCACTAGTATATATAATGTGATAGAACGATTTTTCAAATTATGCCACTGTTTGAATATGAACATGGAGTGAACAAAATACGTTAAGGTCAAGTTTACTTTCATAGTACTAAGTGAGCACAGAGTTTTATTAAAATAATTAAAAAGTGATTATTTTAATTATCTCCTCGTGTGAGCATAAATGTTAAATTACGGTGGTTTCGACGAAATGAAATAAATTTGAATAGAACACAAAAAAATAATCCTACTAAATGCTAGGTGTGAAGGTCTTTATTGAAATTCGGTAAAATTTTCCGTATCTCAATCAGAAGTGTTTAAAATTGCCATCGTACGAGAAAAAATACATAATTAAATACATAAACGTGAATTTAAATCACTGAATACTATTTGTGTCCCGCGTTTTAGAAATTCGGGTAAAAATTATCCCTTACATAACTCATGTGACCAAAATATGTTCAGGCAACCTCCATATTGAGAATTCTATCACAGAGGGAACAAAAAAAGTTTAAAGTCAAATCAATTTAAGTACTGTGAATGTACCGATAGTAATTACATTATGGAAAATGGTTCTTTAGATATTTTAATGTTGGGAAAATGATTTAGATATCGCCGTTTTGAAAATGTGAATTTGGAATAATTATATACATACAAGTCGTTTATGGTTACATAAAGTACGTGTGTATCAAGTCTGACGAAATTCGGAAAAGCACTTCCTCAGATATGACACATTTTGCTAAAATACTTTGACATAAAGGTACGGAAATAACAAAATACTTGGCACTTTAATTGTACCGAATTTGAAGTGACACAAAATACGGTACCTTTAATAGTCACTACGATCGCAGAATGTTAAAATGGTACAGGATGAGTAAAATACACAAAAGCACGGTCTAAGAGGTAGAGGTCTTGACACTGCCTATGCTCTCCAGCAAGAGAAAGTGACCCCTTCATGTCGCCGAGTGCTAGTAGTAATTTGGTGGAAGAGATGTCTTGTTTACATCTCGCATTGTAACATTTTTGCAATTATTTACATAAAATAATGTTAATAAGGTAAGCTGATATAGTATATACATGTTCCATGTCCATAAATGCATTGGCGTGTGTGGAACTGTTTATAAAATTAGTCTGAAGAAATATATTGTGTATTATTGTTTTAGTGAACACATTCGAACAAAAACTATATTTCGTGCTCTACAAAATTTTTAGAATCATTGCAATGTGCATCTACATGCAAAAGATTGAAAAATTGAATTTTATTGTTGTAAAAAATGTGTTCCAATACAAAATTACGTTCTCATTTTATTCTGCGATATAATACTCGCAATTCCGGTAACAACTTCACATTTTAAGTTAAGCCAAATACAAAAACAAGACAAATCTTCCACTAAATTACTACTAGCTCTCGGCGACAAGAAGGAGACACATTTTATTCCTCAGTGTCAAGACCTCTACCTTCATTGACCGTGCACAAAAGTCAAGTCAGCCTACTTATTCACGTGTATCAAGTTTAACAAAATTCGGTAAAATATTTAGTAGGTTATATCACATTATACTGTATAGTGTAGAATGTAAGAAATTGAACGAATTGTGCATGGCAATAAACCGTATTTAGGAGCTTTCTAGTATACACCGAGAAAAGTATGACAAAGAAACATGCAATATGTCATTCTTTATCCAGATATACACATAGTTTATTTTTCGTAACATTATTCGTGGCGTGACCGACGATAAAAATATGCGGTTTCGCTTCAAACACAAACGACTGTGATTGATTTCGGCGTTAGATGCGCTTAACAGATTGGCTGCCAGTCGCCCGGACTAACAAGTGTCAAAATTAAACATTTTTTTTTAGTTTATAGTTAAGCGGCAGACAGTGAAAACGGACATTGATTGATAACAGAACAGCAACCTCATGACTTAACCTGACAGGATGAGAAGTGTAGAAACCATAACCATGGACTCATCTTTCTTATGTTCAACATAGCCTGCATTAGTGCGCGCACTTTAACACTCATATCATTTACAAATGAAAGTTTCTCCAAAACCTGCATGTATTTTATTACCAATAAACGAAATCAACATTGATAGTGTGTGTCCTGGTCCATGCAATTACAGCGATGTCCATTACGTATCCTCGATGCGAAAAATTGGAACAGACCTCGACCCGAGATGAAAGTTGTGGGAGGCGATTTGGCGTGATATCATCGCTACAAACGAGATTTGATTTCAAACAGTTATTATCGTCATAAAATGTTCATAGTGAATAACAATTGAATAAACCACACAGTTGCGAGTTAACCCAATTATATGGCACAACACCCAGTTATACATACTTCTAATATTGAAATAAAGCCCTACAACGAAATATAGGGAAGTGGAAAAGGAAGTCATCCGAGGAAATTCTCCGGCAAAAGGCAACTTCTGCAACGTTTCTCAGGTATTCACATTCTTAATATGCGGAATTACTCTGCCTAAAATTAAGAACATAAGCTTCATTGCGAGGTGTTAAAAGTATTATCTGTCTAACTTTTAGATAAAACTTAACCAAACGAGTACGTATTTGAGCCGACAAAATCTGTGTTTCTTTAGCAATATATGAAGTATGTAAAATATGTGCTTTTTGTAATAACAAAATGTACATTTAAGTGGATTAAACCCTCTTGTTGAGAAAACTAAACCTGCGGGGCAAGCAAGTATTTGTTTGATAAAAATTTTCCAACGCTTATTTCGCCATATACAAACGAGTACACGGCTGAATGTACCAAACCATATTCTCTGTGCATAAATGTTCTTATTTGTGCATACACATGAAACATTTCACGTCATTGATTTCATTCATCTGATATTGTGACTGGAGTTATAGTATACCGGCTGATAAAGTGTTTTCTAATTCATACAAATTTGCACTATATTATTTCAAATAGCCTAAAACCAACTTACATGTTTCAATCAACGACACATATCAGTATACAAATAATGTACCATAATATTTGAAACAAAAAAATACAATTGAAACGAAGATTAGGAGTTAACTGTCTCTCAGCTGGTAAACAAAACATTCGCCTTATTTTCTAATTATTTTATGTAAGATAAATAATGTCGTGCTGTTGAAGGGTTAGTACGTAAACCTTATAACAATTCAATTCTTTCAGAATATTACTTCTTCTTAACAGGCAGCTAAATTGCAAGATGATACTTTATATTATTCTTCAACAGTAATCCAGAATCCACAGAACTACTAGCGTTTCCTCTTTCTACACTAAGGATGCCTAGCCCCGAACTAGAGAAAAGTGAAATTGTTCTTATATAAGCCTAGTACACGAACTTGTCTATTTCCTAACAGTGAGATGAATACAAAATTCTGAATTTAAAATCTCAGTTTATTATTTTCATTATTAGGTCTTGGATACCGTTTCTCGTAAACGTCGAGAAGAAATAGTAACACTCGGTGGGTAAATTTTACTAAATTATGAAACCTCATTTAGTCCAGTATTACTCTTGTAGACTCTTCGTGTTCTAGTTACATGAATGTCACCCTCTTTCTTTCTTACGCACGCAGACACACACACACACACAAACATCCGAAATCCAGATATGATTCACTAGAGTGGTACACTTAAATTATTACTACCGCACTAGCATTTCAATTTATATAGCCAGTAGAACGTAAAGAAATATGACATAATATTGTAAACAATTTCAAGTCTTTAGATATACTTATAAATTGAGCTACAATAAATCTTGTTTGGATAATTCTGACATAGTTATTTTTGGTAACGTTTCAGTAATACTAACTACAACAAGTTTTGTTATTTAAAAGATTGCAACTGATGTGAAAATACATGTTTAATCGTTAAAGTATCAGCACAGGTAATAATGATTAACTTTCTTCTTTTAAATAACTACAAAACATTTTGTAATTTATTTAATGTATTGAGTACGAAATTATTTTATAACTTTATCATCATGCTAGTTCTTGATCCTCTTCCTACCATCCGGCAAATATTTTCCAGTGTAAATAAATACTTATAATATGCTTACTAATATACATTTGATCGAACTTAATTATATTTGAAACTAATCCTACAGTCGTATTATAATTGGGACTAGTACTTATCATTATATCTTATAAGTTCCTTAATAAAAATAACTTTGGGTTTTAACACGTATAAAATTTTTAAGTTCCAAAGCTTAGTATATATTGATTTCTAAAAGACAGTTAAAAGTGAATAGCAAATAGCAATCATTATTTGTTAACAAATGTGTTTTGGCCCAAAAATTTACATAAATTTGAAATTGATTAAAATTATTCTTTCATTTTTTTTTTCAGTAAGATGCTTCAGGTTACATTTTCACAACATTACGAAATTCTCCTTTTAAACAAAAAAACCTTATAATATTTTTAAGGCAAAGACGACTGAATCGTTCAGTCTGCAATATTCTTTACACTTCAAAAAGGAAAAAGTAAATTAAATGTAAATATTTTTATTGAAACTTATTACAAATGTTCACTACCACAAGGGCAAAATCGACGCTTAAGGACTCTGCCTACCTCAGAGCTCCGGCGGCAGCAAGGATAGGGCGTTACAGGTTAATTATATTCCTAAATATCTCAGTTACTTTCAAACCTACATATATGCCACCACTGACTTTTTTGTTCAGTACGATACGGCCCACACTGCTACGGAATCTTTTAGCAAGTTATATCAATACCGTGAAAACTATGAGAAAATAAGTGTTTTTATGCCGATTAAACACTCGAAACCCTGTACCCATAAAATTCTTTTCACATTTTTGTTTACGAAGCAGTATTCTCCTCTACTCAATGCAGAAAATGGTTCCTATCCAAAAACGATATCTCAAAGGGTGACTCAGCTACACGGAATTTAGTTAAACATGTAAAACCCTATCCTTGCTCCTGCCGCGCTCCGAGGTAGGCAGAAGCCTTAAATAACTAATATTCTTTAATATGAATGACAACAAATACTCGTCAGTTTATTGCATTATATGGGAGACGTCACCACTCATGTAACACTAGATATACTAAGCCTCAGCAATATCTGACACAAACAAACATCCCATCTATGTGGATCCACTATAGCATGTACTCCGAAGGCCAGATGTGGATGATAAAACAGTCGATGTAGTTTGTGATTCCCTGTTATTTGTGGTTGAAAAACACAACCGTTGATGCTCTTTGAACAGCGGAAGTACTCCCACATTTAGACGGTGTTTATTAACTGTGTTTGTTACTTTGCGTGTCTCAAGTGCTGCTAAGGAATACTTGCTTAATTCTGTATGAACCAACTAGTATACAAGGAACATTTAGTTTAGTTCACTCTTAAATGTTGAGCAATAACTGTTATTTTCTGCCACCGTAGCCGTAAACGATCGCAACTCTACCAATCATACGGATTAAAAAAACTGTCGATACAATTTTGTATTAGTAAAGTAAATGGTTTAATATGTATATCAACAGTTTAGTAGAAGTAGGTTCTGGTATATGGCTTTACTAATTTTTCCAATGCGTGAATTTATATTTTACAATTCTAAATTTCAGTACGAATATTAGTTTCTGTTCATAAACCATGCATATATGAATTGTTAAATTTTGGTATTATAAATAAATGTGCTTTATGTATCCTTTTTGCATCCTTTATCGTTGTCAATAAGTCTACTTTCACTATAGATTTTTAATTTATACAGTCAGCATTTCGAGTGGATTTATTGGAACCTTTATAACTTGCTCGATTATTGTTTAACTGGCGATATAATTCCACTATTCTCAGTAAACAACACGCGTGATTCACAAATAGACTCGATACTCTACTTTCCTAGGTAAATAATGACTCGTAGTTACTCAATACAGTGGGAAAACATCCAGTATCACACAAGTACATTTTCAGCCACATTGATTTTATGTATACAGAACTGCTTGTACGATCGCTCGGACAGCGAACTCATTCGCATGTCATAAATTACTATCCGTGCGTGTGTGTGCGTTGTCGTTCGTATGACAGGTCCCTGTGTAAAAACATTCTCGTGGCAGCGACTGTGCTTCCCAGGCCAGTACAGATACATCATACGACAACCGCTGTCACAGAACTTCCATAGAGCGAGCTGTCATTGGTAGATTGCTCTTTTCACCGCTCCGCGGTCCTACTAGTGGCTGGCCTATCACCGGGAAAACATTCGTTACCACGACACAGGTACCACCATTAGTTAACTAATTAATTAACTGGACTCGAATTTCTAAATTAATGCACTGTTAGACTGTATATTATTTGGATTTTCATGTGCAGTGGAACTTCGTTCGTCTGAAATACCATACAGAATCCTAATCAAACGCACACAAAACATTATATAATTATCTCCACGGAAAATCTCTGTGTTAATTACGAAATGGGATGTATAATCCTTGATAATACATCACGCATGAGGATGGGAAAAGTCATCATTAAGAGTGATGTGTAATAGTTTACGGATTAGAGCGCACATTTTGAAATATAATAGCATATAATTTAAATTAACCATCAAATTAAAAAAAAATTGTTAACTAAGTGTTTCTGATTCTCCACAATAAATTCGTATATGTTTGCACATCTCTCACCAGCCTTCACTTACTGATTCTTTTAATTTTTGTAGCGTTTATATTTTCGTAGGTGTTTTAACGACTATAATGATGCAGCGAACGATGAACTAACAAAGCGTCAATTTAAAAAAAGAACTATCTCATTCACCAGACGTTTATTATTTGAAGTCAAAGAGAAGTGGGTCGGATTGCTGACTAGCAAAACGTATACATCAAGAGTCTGCCAACTTTCGCCATAAAAATATTAGCTTCATAATTTTTAGTCGAATATTGTCGGATACGTCATCTTAGCGTAAACAACAATTTACTTAAGACATCAGACTAAATTATTATTGGTTTACTTATTTAAGGCCAAATAATTATATATAAATATTAAATTTGGCCAAGTCTCTTCAAACCAAACTATTTTCGGCCTGTGTCGACTTAGGCAAAAATCGTCATTTGAAACACATACATAAGAAGAAGCTTGTTTTATGAGAGGTAGCATAGGCCAAAAACGTTTTAAGAGTTGTGACTTTAAATAAAATGAAATATTTGTAGAAGAAGTTTGGTAAAATAATAGTAGTCCAATTGATGGTTCTGAAACAGTTTACGCCATATTATTTTAGGCCATAAAATTTTGAAGAACATTGACGTGTGTAACATTAGCAGGAGAGAGAACTGTCATCTCACGTTCTACCCACGTCCCAGTGGCGGGAAAACAAAGCAGGCGTCTCCTCGTCTGGAGCTGTGAATTAGAGATGGTGCGAGGCTCTCTCGCGCACACACGCACACACACGCCGGATACTGTTCCGCGCTAAGCTGCAGGCGTCATTGTGTCTGTCTTTTGTGCGTGGGAAGGTCGCTATGTGATGTCCCGCTCTGCGTCAATGTCTGTCTGGTCGACCACGTCTCGTGATCATGGCGGTGCTTAGCCGGTTGAAGGGTTCCTTTTATTTCGGTCTGTGCTCCGGGCTCCATAATTTACTGTCGATCAGGTGGATAGAAGGCGTTGCATTAGTTATTATTTCATATTTAGTTCATTGCACAAAGCATTCATATAAGTTCTTATAAAGGAAAACAATGAGAAGGATTGCGAAATGAGATAAGCAGCTATATAAGTTACACTAAGAAACACTTCCATTCCCTATAAATATATATATATATATATAATTAGAATAATTGCAAAGTGACTATGCCGCTAAAATATTTAGCTTGTGTTAAGGCACTCTTGCCTTGCAGCGAAACAATGGTAGAAAACCTTTTGTTTTGTGTAACATTTTTCTTTAATTTATTCTTTAAAAATAAGATTTTTATCTGTAAAAAAATATTTATTTCAACGTAAAGTTTGTATATAAAAACTCATATTAAAATCTTAATAATAACATGATTTTTCTTACCATTACTGTAACTATTAAAGCACAACATTCTTGCCGCAAAGTTATTTACCAGTGATACGCATTTATAAAAAATGTTTGTTGTGGCAAATAAATTGTTACTGGAATCTTGAAATTCAATATCTTAGTTCTACACGTAGTTTTGTGGACAAGCTGATATTTGTAGCTGGATGTGAACTTACGTGCGCGCAGACGTTTATACCTCACGGAAATATTTCAAACTGAAAATGAAAATGGTACATGAATAATTTTTTACTTACGAAATGAAAAATTCCTTAAACGATTCATAAATTTATAAATTGTAAATAAATTTGTTCCCGAAGTTTTTCGATGTGAATGAAGCATGTAATACTATAAAAAATTACGAATTAAAGAAAGGCTTGAAGTAAAAATTAAATAATCACGAACGTCGACATAAGTTATCAAAACCTAAGTTAAAAGAAAATACACCATTCACGTTTGAATACTAATTCGAATTATTTTTTAAGTACAGGTGTTTGACAACTAAATGTTAATTTATTCATTCGTGAAAATTTGGTTGCTTTTCCAAGTTATTTTTACTTAAGTAAGTCGGTCATGTAAATTCCTTGTGTAATCTTATGAAACCTTGTGACTTGCATGGCAGTAAGAAATATTGAAACACATCAAGAGATTTTTGCAGGTTACTTGACAGTAAATTGACATGGTAACATAGTCTTACCGACGGCAAACAAAATTATATATTCGACACTAATGGAATAGATACACTAAGACGAAAAATGCCGACAATGTAAATCTGAGAGAAGCTGACTTTAAATGTGTGAGTAACTATAAATGCTTGATTAAAATTAAATATGTTTTATGTATATAATATACTGCAAAAATTACCAAATCTAATAATATGCTTTTCCATAAGAAGCATTTGAAACAGCAATGTCAATATCAAAATCAATTAAAAATATTTCGTTAATATTCTTCTGTACCTATGTGACTTGTTATAAATACATTATATACATATACAAACACAATAAAACAAGTCCTCTGTGTACGACGATATGTTTTAGGTTTAAAATGTAAGCAATGTATTCTTAATCAATATGTTTTTTTTTTCAGATAAAATGACTTGGTCACATTATTATACAGAAGTTCACACCACGCTAACGAAGGAATCACGCAACAGTAATTTACAATACGAACGGAAATCAAGAAAAGCAATAAAGCCATAATTTTAAAAATATAATTTTTATCATAAACAATTTAATTGAAGTAAATAAGTACACTAAAACAAAGGACAACACAGCTTAATATATGAAGACAACAAGAAGAAAAGGGAGAATGTCATAAAAAGTAAAATGTTCAGGAGAGACATTTTAAAGTTCAAAACACTTTCAGTCATATATATCATTTTAAATGACAAATACAAATATTGCATTCTGACATTTAATGTGTTGTGTATACATTAGAGTAGTGACACATCATTTGTAAATTCACCGTAATATTAA
>PNEQ01095685.1:0-35639 GCA_003012365.1 Medauroidea extradentata | reverse complement strand
TGGCGACTGGAAACAAGATGGCGGCCGGAAACAAGATGGCAGCCGGAAACAAGATGGTGGCCGGAAACAAGATGGCGTCGGGTTACAGGGGTCAAAGGTCAAGGTCACGGGGGTCAAAGGTCATGGGGTCAAAGGTCAAGGTCACCCTCACACCCTCAGCCCCCAGCCCCTGTCCCCGGACCGCCATTTTCATACTACTCTCCGTAATCCCCCCTTACCATCCCAGAAATCACTCAAGGCGTCGGCTAGTTCATCTATATGGTTACGTCAGCTTTGATAATTACTCGAAATTTATGACACGTAAGTAATGTAGGATGTAGGGTAGGTTTCAATTCAAAACTACCGTCGAACATATCAAAATATGTATTACATCCAGTTACCAATTCCTGTTAACGAGCTCCCGATGACATAAATCAAATGCAGGCACAGAGTAAATAATGCTATCAGATGTGATGTAGTGAAGGTTTTTTGATTGTTGCTACTGTACCAGTCTCGGGGAGCAAAGGCATATAAACAAAGCCCTATGGATACGAGGCATTGGTTTATATATAACCACTGTAATTAGCTGGTATCTTAGCTACAAATTTAGAAATGTTTAACTCTGTGACTCGAGGCTCATTTCCACTTAACAATTAATTCCATAAAAAGTGGCATCGGGGAGATTCTTGATCATTGTTATTGTACAAACTCTCGGGAAGTGCAGGCATGTAAATATAGCCATGTCGAATTTAAGACACTGGTTTCACTTTATATTTACAGAATTAGTGAGAGATTTTGGTCAGCGCTCAATATCGAGGTCTCCAGCGCTGGTGAGGGTTGACATGAGGTGAGTTTGAAGCAGTGCCGGAATGACAGGGCCGGATAAACAGGAGATCCCCAGAAAACCCACCTACCAGCGGCTTTTCCGACATAATTCCCACATGCGAAAATCGCGGGGCCAACCTCACCGGGAATCGAGCCCGGATCTCCGTGGTGGGAGGCAAATGGTTTGACCATTCGGCCACCTCGGTCCCTGTGTATTTATAGAAATACTGTAATTTGTTTGTATCTCAATTTATATATATATATATATATATATATATATATATATATATATATATATATATGGGAATTATTACTATTAATTAAACGAATGCAGGTGCAAAACAATCTCGTTGTTATAAAGTCAACACCGAAAATACAGCAATTTTCGTAGTCGGTATACGTTAAAGTATAGTTCTAGTATAGGTTACGAAGCTTAACGTTATTTGTCATCCTCCTGCAGGTCGAGCATGATTCTTTTCCACAGAGATATCGATGCTTCCCGCGAATGACGAGTCCGTTACTATAGCAGCACGAAAATGCGAGCTCATGCCATATGTATCTTTGGCATTATATAAAGCTCTGAAGTAGAAAGTTTTGATGCCATACAGCACTACCTTAGAGCCCTTGTTGACCTCTCCTGCCACCAGAGAGCAACACGAGAGTTCGTCCAGCCAACAACCTTCTTCATGACCAGCGAGCACATGCTGAAGGCCACGCACAGCCGCTCGCCTCTGGCCCGTAACCTAAGAAACCTAAACCACCTGCCTATAGATTCTGTTTATGCAGTTTAATGTTGTGTTAAGTGTTTTCCAAGAGTTAAAGCCTAATGTCTAACCCTCTAGTGTCATGTTGTATCATACCGGACTAACTGCCCATGTATGACAATGTTGTATTGTAATTTGTCACCAATTCGGCCCACAATTAAAATCAGAGAAACAAACTCTATTAATAACTTAAGAGACCTGCAGCCACCAAGGCATCTAATTTCAAGTACATTCTGTATTTCTTGTCTCAGGGTAATGCATTGCCCCATGTCAAGTACGTTTCACTCATTTCACCCTGGGGGAAGTTTCGGTTTTGATCTAAGGGCCATCCCTCGCCGACCACGCAGCGCCAAAGCCATGCCAGTTTCTCCTGTAGAGGACACAACGGTTGGTCACTTCACGTAGCTCACAGCTCAACAGGCTTCATCGTTTTGTCTGGTCATTTTACTTTACAATAGTCGATTTAGTTTACGGAACCGCCGTTCGCCGGTGAAGATTCACGCCAGACCAGTTAACAACTTAAAAGTAAGTTTTCGCACTCAAGTGGTGTCTTTGTACAGGACTTAAGACAGTGCGAGGCTTACAACAGCAGGTATGCTTCATTTGTGTACTATATCATCTTATCTTTAGACGAGTGGTGCTGGGGGGGGGGGGCGTATAAATGATGATGACACTGACTCGGTAGGTGAGTCGGACGGGATGTGGGTGACAAAGTTAAGGGAATGGACCGGTTAGCAGGGCGAAGCTGACATGAGATGAATAGCGGGGAAAAGGGTACACGGCGGAAGCCGCGGAGGAAACCTCTTAGATGATGATGATGATGATGATGAAGATGACGATGATGACGACGACGACGAAGACGACGATGATCCCAGGGTCGACAGGCCGACGACCACGGGGCAGTCTACGTACCAGTGGATTGTTACACCCTCCAACGACGGATTCTTCAGAGACTTATTAGGGCCAGTCTCTACGCCACAACACAATCTAATAAGTATAAACAATACGCGTCACTAGGGACAGGGTGAGCTATCACTATATAAATAAAAGACGTGGATAGTTTTCGTAGTTTACTCACCATAAGCAATTGACTGGTATCTGCTGAAGGTCAATGCCAGTTGAGTGGGCCTAGAACATAAATCCCTCCAGTGGGTTACGCGGAAAAACAGCACTAGGCTTGCGGTGAACTTAAGATGTGAATTTAAGCCCCTGGAAGCGACGGCCGGCAGGGAGTGAGGAGCCTCGGGTCAAAACAACAACGAAACAGTTCCGTAACTAAAAAAAAAAACTAAACTATTGAAAACTAAAGTGACTGATTCAAAACTGGTGAAGGTCCCGGGGGTAAACGAAGCATCTATCTCCTACTCGCGTCAGACTCCGACTAACTCAACATGGCGTTGGCGTCGCCAAGTCAGCTCCGCGAAGGGGGCTAACTTCGCGCGGTGCAAAGTAGTTCACATACAAAAACATTTAATGGAACAAAGTTACACAAGACAAAATTGACAATGGAAAAATAGTAAAACATAACAAAACATCATTGGTATTCTGAAATGTCTTATGTTTAATTATTGTTCCCTGTTACATCATGTTCAAGCGGATGAATACAAAGACATGGGATAGCTGATGCAACACTAACGTAATTAAATAATGGCGACTAAAAATGAAAGACGAAATATTAAAACACATTTTTAAAAACATTAATACAGTAAGAAGACATTTGAAAAAGGTTGCAATTTAAAGAAGCATATTTATAATGGTAATATTTATGATTTACAACACGCACTGAGTGTAGGCCGTACTAAATAAGTACAGTGCGGCAGACGGACTAGTGGAAGGATGTGCTAGACACACGTCACTTGTAATCATTATAACATAGTGTGACTAAGAGCTGGGTGTGCATACATTGTTTACATACCTGCTCCCCGTGGACTGTTATGTGGTAATAACCAAGAGGAATGAGACAAGAATTCAGAAAAGATTTTGAAGATGGATTTCAAAATACAATTTTACCTTGAATAAAGAAAAGAGCTCCTTTCAAAGTGTAATGTCAATTTATTAAGATATATTATCGGACATAAATCCATTCAACCAGATCCTGGCCACCTGAAAGCTCTACACAAGTTGTCCACTCTCTGCGACACTCGAACAATACGTAGAGTTCTTTTCCCACTTTTCTTGGTTAATTCATAATTTTCTTGAGAAAATAAAGATCTTGAACAGCAGCACAGAAAAAATAAGGTGTTTAGTAATAGCAACAGGTGGACAACCCTTTAGTTAAATACTACATTTATGTTATCTCTATGGCGTCTTCAAACAAATAAATACGAGGCATTTAAAAGTATAGTCTTATTCACGGTCGTAGAAGTACAGGTCTGGACACTCGCCTATCTACCAATGATATGGAATTGACCCCATAATGACTGAAAGCGTTACTAGCAATGAAGTGTTGTTTTAACATTGCAATATAGCGTCTTTTAGCAGCTCCGACGCGAGTTTGCTCCTTGTAGTCCCATTTACACAATGTTAAAACAGCCACAGAGTACCAGTGGCGCCAATCAGTCATAACGGGGTTAATTTTCAACTCCCAAGTGTCCAGACCTGTTCCTCTATGGCTGTGGTCTTATTTTTTTCTATAATAGTTCTGGGCCCACTCAAGAGACGGCGCCACGCCTCGTCCGAAATAGGATTACAGTTTTCGCCGCAAGTGTCACGCTTCTATATTAGCCTCCCTTTTCTATGATACAGGTCTTTGTTTTCAAATGTCCAGGATGAGATGTATGTAAAGAAAATTGGTTATTTGTTTGGAATTTGCCGCCTTTTCAGGAAAACAGTGATCTTATGCATTTGCTTATCTTAACCACGAAATGAAACTAATATGTTTTACACTTGCGTACACGAGTTCACAAATTTGTTTTTATTTCTGCCATCACCAACTAACAAAACATGTTTGAAAACAAGCTTTGTATCCCACAGTACTCTACGGTGTGACGTCAGTGGGCGTGTACCTCAAGTCATCCACTAACAGTCAACAAGGGGGCCAATATTTCAGATGTGTCCAGACCACGGTCGTAGAAGAACAGGTCTGGACACTCGCCTATCTAACAATGTATTTTGCTTGACCCCCTTGTTGTTTGACTGTAGTTAGTCAAGTTACCGAGAATGTCGTACTTTTTGGCGCGGTTTTCCGGGCAGTCGGACTCAAACTCCGCCCACTTTTTTCCATTGTTAAATTTATAAAGGAAATAAAGATTGCTGGAGCCTTTTCTTAAATTTGTGAGCGAAGAAAGTATTTCATAAATTGATAAAAAAATACGTTTTGATAAATTGTTTATCTTAGCGGAAAGGAAGTGGGCGGAGTTTAGTCCGACCGCCCTAACATCAGCACCAATAAAACACAATATTCTCGGTAACTTGGTGAACTACAGCCAAACAACAAGGGGGTCAAATATCCAGGCGAGTGTCCAGACCTGTTATTCTACGACCGTGGTCTGGACCAAGCGGCAAGCATATGTTTTCAAAACATTTTAATTAATATTAAAATGATTTTCCTGTACTATTTTTAATAAAATATGTAAAAAATAATATAGAAATATTTTAGGAATAATATTGTGGAGTAGATATTTCTAAAATGTTAAAATGGTAACATGTTTGAAAATATTATTTTCTTTGCAATGATTTATAAAATGTTATTTTGTAATTTTCATGAGAAATGTTTAGTTCTTAAAATCTTTTTACATAGTAAATGGAATTGTATACATTGAAATGTTATTTTTATTACTGTTGTTAACGAGCTTCTAATGCCCACCCTATACTTTTTATCTCGAACCAGCAGCTGGTTATTAATTAAATATAAATAAAATGTTTTAGAAGTATTTTATGAATAATATTATGTAGTAAATATTTTCAAAATGTTAAAATGAAAACAGTTAAAAAATATTATATATACATGTTAGAGATATATTTTAAGGAAAAGGTTTTATTTGCAATTGTTTTAAAACATTTTTTTTTTTTTTTTGTAATTACATCGATTGATGTGTTTAATTTTTACTGCCATTTCTTTTCAACTGAATGACATGCCATAGTCTTTTATTTCTACACTGTTGCTGTCACGACCTTTTAGTACACACATTTCAAAGCATTTTATTATTAATCTTACCATGTGTTTTGTAAAATTATTTTAAACTATTTCTACATGCTGTAAATATTTGTAAAATATTGAATTTGTAACATTACATATCATATTTTGAAAAGTTAAGGACATATTTCGTTAAAAATAATTTATTTGAAACGATTTTAAAACATCTGTACAGTAATTTGATTTAATATGTCAATTTTTTACTGCACGACCCAGCCATTAAATGAAAATATTCTCATGGATTATTATTTTTAAATATTTGTATCCTATTTTAAGAAAAATATTTTGCTATCAATAATTTTAAAACATTATTTTTCGTAATCCTATATATATATATATATATAATATATATGTGTGTGTATGTATATATATATATATATATATATATATATATATATATATATATATCCTTAAGTAACACAAGTCTACTGTTTCTTGCACAAACCACACTCACACTCTCGCACGGAACTACGCCCACTCAACCTTCTTTGTTTCCGGCCTCACGTGATTCGCATGGCATCTTCCTGTCTCTGGCCATCTGGCCATTGTTTGCATGTGGCAGTGATGCACGTGGAGTTCAAATGTTTAGTACAGGTACAAATATTTGTATTATAGTTAGGCCAACCAAAATGTTGCGCAGGCAGGCACACGATGGTAATTCTGAAGAATATAGCTACTCCACCTGTAGCGGCTAAAATATTCACATTAGAGGCATAGTTTATTAAACGTTTATTTTGTAATGAAAAGATGTCGTCAGCAAAGAAAAGTGTGGATTATCAATGTTTTTATTTTTCCGTTGGGCGAAAATTTTAAAATCGTAAAAATGTTCCGTGAAATGTTTTACGAACGTCTTATAAATACTTAAGGAATCTTTTTGTTGCAATGACTTTGTGGCTGCAATATTACTATCATGTTATTATCATATTATATAATTCATCTTTTAAAATGTTTTTTATATATTGTTCTAAAAACTATTATAAAACATTTTTGATATCGTTTAAAATTATTGTGTACAATGTTGTACATACATTTTGTAAATATTTCAGGAACATTTCATTTGCAATGACTTTGTGGCAGTTATAATATTGTTGCAATATTGCTATCATGTTTTTATCGCATTTTTTTACAATTTTTAAAATGTAGTTCAAATATTAAAAAATATATTCTTGCTGCCTGGGTGGTCTTCAATGGCTGTAGTCCGGATATTGTCGGAGATAAGAGAAAATAGTGGTTCTCTAATCTCTGGATATTGTCAGAAAATTGAAACAAACGACTGATGTTAACTTATTTATTGCGTTTACACATGGAGCGTTTACACCATAGAAAAGAGAAGGTTTACACAAAGGAACGAACGGAAAACTCTCAGCCTAGTTCTTCATGCATCTATGCGGGGGCGCGGAAGTGTTTCTACCTTATTTCTCTAATTCTAATAGCGCTTAGTACTTGCGTGCCTGCATGGCCATGAGAATTTAGAAGAGAAATTTTAATCTGCGTTCAGCCGAGCGATGGGATTTAATTTTGACTACACTGCTTCAGGAACTTCGGGTTGCGTCGGATATAACTAATACTGTTACATTTGACTGGTTAGTTACTAGAGTAACATCACCAAGTAATACTTGCTTGGCTAATAAGTCTAATATGTGTAAATTGCAACCAATAATAACAGCAGTGAAACATTAAGTTGAAAACTAAGAAATTAGACATAAAGTATTAGTTTAACATGTGGTTAACAAACCATGCATTTGTTTATAACAAATGGTTTAGCAGATTAGTTGTTTAGGTTTGAATTAAGGGGTTAGGGCACAAAATAAGAAATAATATACTCACAAGTATAATCTATAAAACTAACACTATTTCATAAAAACTTAAAATTATTATTTTATCGCACTTGAACACTCGTAAGGTTGAGTTACAATGGACATTTAATATCAAGCAGAATAGTTAACCTGCGTATACTTCAGCAGCCATCGTACCTAGAGATAAGCGCACAAAAATAAGGTAAGTTTCAGTGTTAAGAAAACTTGGGTACTACGTTTTCGCACAAGAAACTAAATTAGCAGAGGATAAAAGGCTAGTGTTCAACTTAATTGTGCTATGTATTCTATTATGAAGAAGTAAAGTGTTGAAGTTTTTTGAAGAGACTTAACTGCCACCGTAGAAACGAAAATAATTCTGCATTAATAATCTTCAGGTGATTTTAAAAACCGCTAATAATGATTTTAGAAATGAATAAGTAAATTCCGCTTACTGTATCAACACAAATTTCTTCACAACAATAACAGCCAAATTTCTACCTCTTTTTACTAAGCTTACAGTATTACCAATGTAATAAACCCTTGGGACTTATGTTCACGTTTACGGCATTCTTATCAGAATTACTATATTAAGTTAATACATTTTACAGCCAAGGCTTAATGGAGCGATTACAATTTTATTATATTTTCAGTTTTTTAGCAATAACATTTATTCATATTTTACTATCGAAATTTTCTTTTCAGCAAAGCATAGGATATATTCTTGGAAAACTGATTTATATAAATAATAATGTAATATTTTTGTTAATTTGCTAGGCAGAATCATTCCAAGAGAATTATTGATGAACTTTGACAAATTAATGAAAGATTCCAGTATTAGTTATGTCAAGCAGTTTACAAGAATATATCATTTGCTTCGTCGAATAGCATATTTTTATAATACAATGTGAATAAATGTTATAGTTCAAAAACTGAAAATAAAATAAAATTGGGTATTCAAGTGCGATAAAGTCATATATTTTTATTTCTATGCAATAGTGTTAGTTTTACTGACGATACTTGTTAGTACAGTTTCCTCGTACAAAACAATTATAGCTCTCATAGTTTTCTCGTAACGGTGCGTCAAAATCAAAATTTGAATGTTCTCCTGCCATGCAAATAGTGAAAACCAGTTGACTTATTTAAGTGTAATAATTCACAATGAAATACCATGCGATAGGCTACGTAATAAAGCCTTTTGAAAATATCGCATGAACTATTTTTATATTTTAAAAAAATATTGAATTTGCAATTGTTTTCTGTACTTTTGCGAGCTTTTTAAAAATTCTAATTATTATATTGTGAATTTTAAAATGTTTATTGCTGAACTCATGGGACATTAGTTCACAGTGAATTATATTTTTTAAGTAGTTCTATTAGCTTTCGCTACTTGCATGACAGCGTAACAAGCACATTTTGACTTTGATGGACCATTTTGAGAAAACTATGAGAGCTAGAATTGTTTTGTAAGAGGAAACTGTACTCACAAGTATCATCTACAAAACTAACACAATTACATAAAAAATAAACAATTATTATTTTATCGCATTTGAACACCCTTAAGCTCTTCCGTTCTTCCAGGCCTTAGACGCGCAAATTACATTCACCCACCCAGGGAGAGGGAGTGTCTGGGAATGAATCTGCTAAGAGCATTAGTAAAGAACCAGCCCTACATTCGCATGGAGGATTTAAACATGGAAAACTGATATCAGGGGACTGTACCGGGACTCGAGCTCGAGTCCTGTCCGAAAACACGTAAGTTTTACTACTATGCCACTGCCACTTTAGCTTGGTCACAACAAAAGCGGTTATGGTTTGCGTGTGTGAACAATTTGTGACCAAGTGATTATGTAACATCGTTTCCTGAGCAGGAGAGTTCGTCAAAGGAATGTGTCACATTGGAAAAATTTTGCTCAAAATGATGGCGAAATTATTTCAGAGAATTTTTTGCTCTATGCGTGCAAATACGTTCGTAGTAAGTAATCGAACGCAGCGACAAACCGGCGAGAAACCGACACTTCCTCCAACTCTCTTGTGAAGTTCTCGCGTCTGCCGCCAGAGCAGCGAATAGCGCTGATAACACGGGCACGTTCGTTCCTACAATCGGTCCAGATGGCAGCAGTTACAGCTTCGCCACAGCTACACACGCCTTCGCGTGTTTGTGTTTACAAGATTCGTGACCTCTGTCGGTCTTTGTGACAACCAGTTACAGAAGAAAGTACCGCCCACCAAGTTTAGTGTATAAACATAGGTACCGGTAAGTAAATATTCTCAGTCTTATGTTCCGTACTTTTGAAATTGTATGAAGAGTGTGTTAATGTACTTTACGTGTAGTCGTAAAGTTTATCTAAATTTAGGTTACTTCGCACTTGTGCAACTATCAACAAGTATGCCAACAGTGCTAAACAAAAACACTGAGAAAGCCGACTGCAGACAAAAAAACATTTAAATTCGTTTGCGTTACATCATCATCTCTTTTGGAATGATTAACTTTTGTGCAATGCTTTATGCTATTCATACATATTTTAAGTGAAACTTCCATATATTTTACATTTATTTTCACAGTTTAAATGGGCGCGGTCTACCGCAATTTTCATCATCATTTTATTTTGTATTTGAACCAGATATTTTTTTTCTTGTTTTAGACACAAAATGTGACTAAATTTGGCTCTTATGAAAAATTTTTGTGTGTCATAGTTTTCGCGTAATGGCTTGTTTAAGTCATATTTTGCATGTTTCCGTTTTAACGACTACACTAAAACCAACTGATATACAAAACTAAAAATCATAGTGGATAAAGACATTGCTGGCTACAATGACATGCTCTTAAAATTAAAGAATAAAAATTATTTGTATTTAAAAAAAAACTAGTGAACTTTTTAAATTTTTATTTTCAGTTTCAGCATTTCTTTAAAATTCAAATAATTCTTATTCTTTAATTTTATGAACATGTCAATGTAGCCTGCAATGTCTTTATCCACTGTGATTTTTTTGAGTTTGGTATATCAGTTGGTATTAGTGTAGTCGTTAAAACGGAAACATGCACAATATTACTTTAGCAAGCCATTACGCAAAAACTATGAGAGATAAAAAAAATTTCATAAGAGCCAAATTTAGTCACATTTTGTGTTTTAAATAAGAAAAAAAAATTCTGGTACAAATAAAAAATTTAAAAATGGTAATGAAAATTGCGGTAGACCGCACCCTTAAGTTACACCTACGCACCAGCATAGGCGTCATTTCAGGTTTTTCTTTGGGGATGGGGGGGGGGGCAAGATTTTTTTATGTGACAGTGACCTTGTTTGCATCTTTTTAATTAATTAGGCATGTATAAATTAGAAACATTTATAATAAAACTTTGGTTTTATGTGCTTACGTTAGTATTATTTAAATATCACAAGTTGGAAAGCCGAGTTTCTTTTAATCTTATAGCGTACGCCGACCGGTATCGAAAAGCACACCTTTAGTTTCGTAGAATAAGAATCAAGAATTAAGTACCCAGTAAACAATTTTGCTACGGTATGTTGTGAGCATTTCAATGCAATCTATGTTTTTATTTAAATATTAAACGTTAGCTTACTAAAATAAAATTAATTACACCAAGCATAGATGCTGACCCACTGATTTTGACGAATAACCAAAAGTAAATTGGAGGCTTGAATTCACCGAACCAAGAACAAGACGTGGTATTTTCGTGATTGACGCTGATGACTTGCATATGATTTGGTTACAAAAGCTATATTTCTGATGAAAACTAAATTAATAAAATATTCCACATTAAATGGTGTCATTAATACACACACATTAGAAACTACTGTTGAAGGAAAAATGGGCCAAATTGTATTTACTCATAATACAACGAACATTTTTATTAGTACACTTTCCAGCATATAAGCTAACCAATGTTTGTAAGCAGAAAAAGCTGTTTACCCTATCGTCGTTCGGGCAATGTATTTCGTTAACTTCACTCTTGTTTGCTCTACGTTACTTTCATCTTCTTGTTTGTTTTCGAAAACAGCTCCGGGTAGGAAGATAATCAAATTTCTAATGAACGAGTTTAGCATGGGAAATTATCCATCGCGTTGTGCTGTTGTATGGATGAGGAACGAATAAAATGCAATACTGTAACCAAAGATTCACAAATGTGACAGGTTGGTTTTGAATGAGCGTCATAAAGCTTAAGTATAGTTGTTGTTTTACTTTAAAGCTCCGCTACAGTTGATTCAGCACAGCAAGTAGATATCATGTGTGCATGCTGTTCTCGCTACATTCACGCTCATAAAAATAGCACCAGGGGTGTTAGATGGTAACTCCAAAATCCTGGTACTGACACCACAAAAAAGCTGGTACTTTAGACGAAAACCTGGTACGTGGTGAAAAAATTCGCAAATGCTTACAGGCACGAAAAATATGAAGTATTAAAACATATCTTAAGTAATTTAAGAGAAAAAAAAATATTGAAAATATTCAAAGCATAGGCCTACTTTTAGTTAACAAAAAATCACAGGTTCACGTTAACCACAGATGTTAGCTAAAGATAACGCCAATGCCCAACCCGTGGCAAAGCTTGGATAATGCAACTATATGCGCATATTCATGCTCAGAATTCAGAAGAAGTTGTGTCGCACAAAAAAAACGGTTTAATTATGCATTTTAATACAATTGAATGCAAAATTATGAAATCCTGGTACTTTCGCGTACCAGGACGAAAGTATCCTGGTACATGGTACAGCACCCTGAAAACTGGTACGTGTACCAGGAACCTGGTACGTCTAACACCTCTGTAGCACAGGAATGACGCACAGAAAGTAGAGCAAACTCGTAAATTTCTGTACGTGTGCGCCGTGTGCCGTGCGTAGCCAATCAGAGCCCGGATACCACCGGGTTCAAATGAAAGTAAACATAGGAGGGGGGATGGAAACTAATTTGACTAACCTTTGTAAAAATACGCGCTGCAGTTAATAATTGATTTTTCCGAAATGTTATTGTTTTCAAGGTTTTGTAACACTTACTGCAGTTTTAAAAAAAAACTAGTTCACTCGATTTTATAATACGCATTTATCAAAAAAGTTGATTTAGTTAAAGCAGTAGTAATAAAGGCATTCATAATCAGCGATACCAACTCACACATGTATTATTTACCAGATGTAGCTTCCTTTCGTTTTAACAAAAACATCCGCTGTTTCTGTGCGTGTTTTGTTTCAATTGTAGTTTGCAGCTTAGTGCTGTGCGAGTGTTATGTCTCTGTGTGTGTGTGATGTTTTCTGTGCTAAATCAATTGTAGCGGAGACATAAGGGGGAGTGTTAGACAATTTTATTGAATTTGCAGTTTTTTATCCACAGCATTTATTCAAATTGTGTTATCAAAATTTTCTCGTCGAGAAAGCATAGGATAATTAACGTCATGCAGAATCATTGCAAGAAAACTATAGGTTAACTTTCAAGAATTATCTTACAATGATTCTACATAGCAAATAAACTTATTCATGTAAAGCAGTTTACCGAGAATATATCCTATGCTTTGTCGAAGAGAAAATTTTTGTAATACAATTTGAATAAATGCTATGGCTAGAAAACTGTAAATGCAACAAAATTGTCTAACACTCTACCTTAAATTTACTTCACAACTAGCGTCAAAAGTTTTTTTTTTTTATGTAAATCCCGTATGCTTCAACTAAACCTGAAAATTGAGAAGTTGTGCAATACGTTTGCAGTGCAGAGAATAGCTCTAACACTAGACCACGTCAAAAGCACTTTACCTTCGGTTTCAGATTTTAGTGTTTGCTTTATTAGGCCTTAGTAAAACCAGGTTGTATTATTTCTGAATCTGCAAACTTATGTGGAGTTCTTCGTGTAAAACTTACAAACTGTGCGTTTGCTGTTTATTTATACGCAGTTTCTCCAGCTCTTTACATAGGCACTTACAGAAAACTGGTCGGTCACCGTGGATAGGGTAAAATTTCAACTTGACTCGTTGATCCGAGTGTATTTTGTTTACGTCCTAAATGTCAACCGGATTATTCACTTGTATACTTTCTATCGCAACCTTTCTAACCTTTCCTGTTCATTAGTTTTTTTTACTGGCGGCATTGCGAGCTAATGCTGCCGTGTTACAGGAAAACTACACATCTAAAAAAAAAATTAAAGAATGAAAGAAAGGCCAGTATTAGGCCCTAACCGTTGTCAACAAACATAAATAACCTACAAACAATTCCGGTAAGGAACATATGTAGTCGTATCCCGAAATACGACACCAATACAATCAAAATAGAACAATAACACAAACAAATTACGGGACGAAATGTAGTCGTATGGAGTAAGACGACACAAAAAAAAATAATACAAGAAGCACAATAACAACAAAAACAAATATTAAGGTACATACAGACTTATACAATAGGCCCACGCCCCATGTTTTTATTGTCCGCGTTATTTCCCCCCCCCCTCCCCCTTCACTCTCATACGATTATATAGGCTATTCTGTACCGAAATTGATTTGAGTTGTTATTGTTTTATTTTTGTTTGTATTCGTGTCGTCTTTAGGGATACAACTGCATTCCTTTCCGTAATTGTTTGAATGTCATAATTAGTTGGCAACAGCTAATACTGGTTAATTGCATTTTAGTTAATTTTTGTCGTAGGATTTCTCTGCAGTAGGACATTCGCTCACAGTCCAGAAAAAACGGTTTAGGTTGCAATACCACCGTTTAAATATCACGTTTCTCATAGAACATAATAAAAGAAAGTTGACTTAAGTTGGTTACTCTTCGTAAAATTCTCATGAAGTAGATTGTTTTATTATTATTATTATTATCATCATCATCAATATTACTATTGGGACGGAAATCGGCTATATCAACAACTGATACTGACCCCAACCCGACACCAACGCAACTATCGGTGAAAATTGTCACTTGCCAATCGAGTAACATTGAACTTCCTTACTTTTCCTAACCTATACTATTATAATTTAACCTTATCTAAAGGTGTCCAATTACGGGTCGGGTGACAGAAGCAGAAGAGATAAAATTAACACCCATCATCCCCTCCGCAGTTTGAATTCTTAACTAACATAACAATTCAGCTACGTGAAATGCAACTACGCGGTACATTTAATTACAGCCATTAAGGCCTTAAGCCAGGTGCGTCATTTAGAGGGGCAGGGGGTAATTGCACCCCCCCCCCCCGGGTTAAAATTTTAAGTGTATAAAATATAGTTTTTGTATTTTGTAATTTAAATAATGCTAACTTAAGCACATAAAACCGATGTTTTATTATTAAAGTTTCCATTTTATACATGCTTAATTAATAAAAAGATGCAACAAGGTCACTGTCGCGGAATAAAACTTCCTCCTCCCCTCCCCAGAAAAAACCTGAAATGACGCCCCTGCCTACAGCCGGGCAATGCAAATGTTAACTTTCATTCTCATTTGTAAACAATGTATCAGTAAATTTGAGATTTCTTTTCTGTGTTCCCGGTACTAGATTGCAGTTGGACAGCCATGCAGCCCAACATAAGGTTAAAATATGTTCGTAACACAAATTAATATTTCGTTATTTATTTTATTGGGAAAACATTTGCGATAAAGTGAGTACTTTTAAAGATCATCTTATATGGAATAATAGTAAAAAAAATAGTATTTATTCTGGCCTCGGACGTTAAATTTTGTGGTCTGTTTAATATAATTAGCCTACACTTTGATTGTTACTCGGGTTGATATGTCTGCATTAAAAACTGGCGCAGGAACCTATAAATTATCTGAAAAGAGAATCTGACTAAGGTTTCCAAGGTGATCACGTTATCCCAAACCACGTAGATTTATTTTCCAAAATAAATGTGGATTTCAGAAATACTACATCGCAGTCGAACGTCAGTACGGCAAGCCTTAGGCCCGACAAAAGCACATTTTACACCAGGCAAGATACGTGTAAAATTTGTGCGAGATGCTGATCTGGAACTAAACCTCGTATTTCAATTGATCGTGCAAGGTGGGTTTCAAACAATATCATAAAATAGAACACGTCGTACTTTACGGTACAAGATTCCACAACATGTACTGAACGGCCTATCAGGTTGTTCATGATTGTCATGTAACGTACCATATTGTGTATTGACCATATGTGTGGGAGGAATATGACAAGATGTATATTATTATATTGTACATTTAAAGTACTTAGTGGAGCAAAACAACAATAACATAAAATAATTACGAAAATATTGGGAAATATAACTACTTTTAGCATGTTAATGTTTGTTGTGAAATTAAATAATTCGTTACAAAAATTACACTAGAATAACGACAAAAGCCATCATCACGTCTGCTGCTAGACGAGTACGTGTTACAAATTATATCTATTTGTGGAATGTTTTCGAACGATTTGCTTTGATATTCTTGTATAAAAGTATGATAGGTGACATATAAGATTAAATATAAACGACACGTAATTAGTCACAAAACCGTTTGCTACAACATCTAAGCTGCGATAAGTACGATTGCCTTTCTCATAATATACTCTCGAAATTTTTATGAAAAAATAACAATGATATGTAGTAGGCTAATCGGCGTTTCATACTTAGTGTACAATACAAGATTTTAACGTTATTTTTCTAATGATAGACTCGTAAATATTTTGCTAAGGTCGCTGCGTACCTGAAGCCGTTTGTTCGTTCGAGGCTCAGAAGCGAAGGAGCGATAAGGGTTACAATGACGCGAAAATCTAGTGCCTCCTCGCTCTTACACGCATAGCATCAACTGGTGCTCAGTGTTTGTGTTGTACCTCTGACTTCGAGCTGCGATGCTATCAGTTTATAGAAGGAAAGTCTGAACCAAAATTATTCGTGGAACCGCCGATAGTCAATCTGGTCACTATATTTGTGATACAACTGCGGAGAAACGTTATTAACAATATTGGAGAGATCAGAAATAGTATTCCCATTCATAGCCTCACCTAGGGTAATAAAACCTTCCCCTCCCCCCTTTGCCTAAAAGGTGGTGAAAATTTATTTAAGTTATTACATCAATTTATATGTGTACTTATAATACAGTACACATGTGTTGAGAAGTTACTGCAAGCAAAGCGTGCTCCCATTTTCTAAACCGGTACACTGTAATGTAAGAGCTATGTCGATATCCACCCGCCTCACATGTAGTTTGCGGAATTTGCTATTTATTATATCTTGTACTCTCCCGAAGCCAAATTCCTGGATGCGCCCACGTTCCCATTGCGCATGTTCTCTAAAATACTTGCTTCGTTCGTTGATAGTAACTTTGTGAACACGTAGATATTTGTTTTATTGAACGTGGATTTATAACTCTATGCGACGCGGTTGAAACAACTGCATAGGCGGGCCGAAGGCAAAACACGCACATCAGGCTCGTGAGTTCAACTTCTCGCAAGGCACAGGACTTAAGTTTTCATCTTCAACTCCTCCTCAGTAGTAATTTTCAGCGTGATAGCAGTTTTTCTATGCGGAAATATTAAACTAGTTTAAGATTTCCTGCAAATAATTTTTAAGCTCACATGCCGATGATAAAAATAAATGGCAGTCACGCTATTACCCACCAATCACGGACGTGTGGCGCCGCAGTAAACATGTTCTGATTGTCACAGTCGAAAAGGTGTCGCCTTTACATAAAGGAAGGCACGCTGCCAATAAACATGAGGCAGGCCGGCAGATAGAGCACGTAAGGCATTGAAACAAAGTGCTGGAAACAATTTTCCGCGAAAACTAGCGGTCCCTAGGCGCAGGCTATAACATTTGAATGCACTTGCTAAACCTAAAACAAAAATTGTTTACTGGTTCCACGGACATAGCCAGAAAATAAGGAGGGCATGCGGTCCAGACATCCCCTCCGTACCTAATGGAAACCGCGGCCATAATCTTTCATTTATTTCAAACAATGGGAAATAACTAAACTATTTTTTAACCAAATGCTTGAAAAAATTTGAGACTGTGTATAGTCATACGAGACACAATTTTTCCAGAGCGTTTTTTAAATCAATGTACCGTTTGCCAACAAAAAATTATTTTGCTTCATTTTGGCGTATTTTGACCACAAATATGTGATATTTCAGGGGCTAAAAATCTAAAAATCCGTTTGGTGTGTGGCAACAGAAAAATTCAGATACATGCAATGATATATAAGTGTTCAAACTGACAGGATGAATTTTTGATATATGTATTCATTTGCGTTAAAAACATTTTCGAAATCACTGCAAAACTAAAGAGCGAGGCCTTAAATAGCATTATTTTGCACATTAAAAATACAAATTTTCACGGGGAAGGACCCCCCGGACTGCTTAAGGGTGTCGTCTACTTGGATCGTGAAGAGGCCTGCAGGCCTTTAACAATCCTGATTTTATTCAGAAACCATTCCACGCGTTGTCACGTGGTCAGGCTACAAGAAGCATGTAAGTACTATTGCACAGGTTAGGTTTATTTATTTGTCTCACAAGACTTTTCGTTGTAGCAAGTATTTTTGAGTGCTAAAATGGCTTAATTGGTACTTTTCACGGCGATTTTTATGTTAGAGAATTCACTTTCAGGTGCCTCTAAATAAAATAGGCATGTAGAGCGAACCTTTACCTTCCATGACGTACTGTATAAATATAGTGTTGTCGCTGAAAGTCCCATAGTAAAAACGGTTGGACGGTAATATTGCATGCTAGTGAAGCGCTTGGCCCGTAGTGGTGACGCGGCATTTGATGCCTTCTTCGAGGTCGCCCTTATATCCCTGTCTCTTACGAGCCTCTGTCGTTCAGGTAGACGGCGCCCGGGCGCGGTCTACTGCAATTTTCATGACCATGTTCTAATTTTTCATTTGTATCAGATTTTTTTTTCTTATTTTAGACACAAAATGTGACTAAGTTTGGCTTTTATGAAAAATTTTATCTCTCATAGTTTTCGCGCAATAGCTTGTTAAAGTAAAAATTTGCATGTTTCCGTTTTAAGAGGGCATGGTACATAATTCAACGCTAAAAGCATTAATCTGTGACTGTAGGTTTTTTGAAGCTAATTTGCGAAAATTAATCAACAGGAATCCTAGACAATAGTTTTAGCCAACGTTTTAAACACATTGTTTCCAGTGTTTCGAACTTCTGAGGCACAATCTCTGACGCCGGAACCTCGTGCATTTAACTGCGGCGCAAGAGATCACGCGTAACGAATTAGTAATTCTGGGTAAATATTTACTCATAAAGTTGGCAAATACCATTGTCTAGGATTGCCAGTGAGTATTACATCCATATTGGCTTCGAAAAAAGGCTTAGAAATCAATTGACATTTTCAGCGTTTATTTGTCTACCACACACTCATAAGGACTACACTAAAACGAACTGACATACAAAACTGAAAAAATTCACAGTGGATAAAGGCGTCGGGGGCTACAATGTCACGTACATAAAAACAACGAATAAATTTTTTTGTATGTAAATAAAAATGCTGAAACTTAAAATAAATATTGAAATAATTTAATAGTTTTTTTTTAATACAAAAATATTTTATTTTGTGGTTAAACATAGCAGAATTTGTAGCGCATACGTCGTTATTCACTGTGTATTTTTTTCAGTTTGTTTAGTGATATGGTTTTAGTGTCGTCCTTAAAACGGAAACATGCAAATTTTCGCTTTAACGAGCCATTACGCAAAAACTATGCGAAATAAAAATTTTTTATAAGAGGAAAATTTGGTCACATTTTGTGTCTAAAACAAGAAAAAGATAACCGGTACAAATATATAAACGAAAACATGGTGATGAAATTTGTGGTGGACCACGTCCTTAAATAGCACCATTTAGCACACTGTAAATCCAATTTTTCTACGTGGAGAACCTCCTGATACCTTGCTTTATTGACAGGCTCGGTGTTACATAACAACACCAAGTTCTCGACCCTTCCTAAACACAACTCCTTGCTACCGCCCTGCGTGGTTCCCCAACTGTTCAGAAATATCGTCTTATACGGTAACTGATATAGAATTGGTAACATTTTGTGCCTAAATCCCTTTTATTATGTACTTAAAAATCATGAAGAATCTACCCGTTGTAATTAGTGATAAAATTCCATTTAATTCATAGGAGGGATAAGAAAGAATAAAAAACCAAATAAACAGAGAGTTCAAGTTTAATAATTGCAAGTCATCTAATCTGAACATTGCATTTTTTTTTTTTTAATGGTATAGCGAAAGACAGTTATATAATGCGCAGAAGCAATAACTTATCATATACTAGTTAGTATTTGTAGTTGTTATTGGGTACAAGTACTACATGCACATAGGCCTTGTTATAGTCTGTGTTGCATGGAATAGTTAAGCGGTCATAGAAAACAGGTCCTGTCACATATTTATTTTCAAACATTTAGCAGGGTTGCTGCCATTCTTCTGTTCATATTGTTTTGGTTCCTAAATATTGCTCGTTTGAATATCGTGTAAAATTTGTTTATTTATTTAATTACTTTTTTTGTGGTGAAGTTAAAGGCTTTCGTCTACTCTTACACTTAACCACATCTATACAATTAAAACATACATGTGTGATTAACGTAAGTAAAACTAAGTTATTACTACAGTAAACACTCAAACTACAAAATTAATATAGCAAAAAGGATTCATTACTTCAAATAGCTGCACTAAGAATTTTCAACTGTGTTAAACATATCAATGAAATACTGTAATATCACTGCAAGTAAAGAAAAAACAAAGGTAAGTATTTGTACAGTAATACTAGAAAATACCCCATTAGTTGGTTTAAAAAATACAAGTGCTGAGTATGCTATAAATATACGTGTACAATAACATAGTGATACTACTAAACTTGCAGGAGTTTATGTGTATCTAGAAAACAGCATTATAAAATACCACAAAAGTACTGTTCTTAAAAAGTATATATAATGCTATGTGATATATACATTCATATTCATATATAAACAGGTTAAGTTCAGAATAAATTAAAGAACCCGTATGTCTAATAAAATGTAGATTTTGAGTTACTAAAATATATATTAATGTCAAAAGAATGCATTGTTAAGGGTAAATTTTGTCTCCCCCCCCCCACCAGTATTGTGTGCGAAGACCATATATAGGTGGTTCTGGATAAAGTGAACACTCAAAGTAGTCCTGCAAAAGTTCTCTTTTCAGCCAATTCGTATCTTTCCGCGCGTAACGGCTAACTACGGGAAATGTCTAGCCTCTCTGGACACGTCACTTAGTGTTTGCGCGTGGAAGATAAATTGTGCAGTCAGTAGGCATCTGTATAGTTTAATAAAAATAGTTTATTAATTATATTAACTACAAATATATCGATTTCAGTTGATTTTATTTCAGTATTCTTGTATTTAAGTAGGAAAGAACACGGAACTATTAACAGTAATTCGCTGCCAACCGTACAAGTTGGAAGGCAACTATTGTTACTGTTAAATTATATGCAGTGGTATTTTCCAAAAGTTAAATTTTTAGTGTTCACTTTATCCCGAAATTCCAATAGTTATTGTACACCTTTTGTATCTTCAATTCGTCTCACATCTTTGTATTAGTTAAGTTACCCGGAGTGACAATCAACCGTGAGCCTGTCCTGGTTGCAAGACGATAGACCATGACCTTGGGTTGGCCCGACGGTTACGAAACTTGCCTCCTGTTTAGTTAGCGGGTAACCTAAGCTATATAATTTAATACCGGTTTCCGCGCACAGTCTTCAGCTGACGACACCGACCTTGAAAAATCACTGCCGGCTAGATGACTAATAGCTTTCAGAGACGAGTGACAAGTAGCGATGTGATGAGCCCCAAGGCGTTCTGCTGTCAAAAACAAATCTACATGTTTCTACTTTATTTTATCATTTTGTGTTAGTTTATCAAATAGTAGTGTAATAAAGGCCTAAAAACAGGTGCAGATATTTACATAAATAAATTACTTTAGTAGCAACTGTTTGTAGTGCATGACTTTCTACACTAGTTTTTAAATTGCAGTGTAATACCATGTTTATTTCCACGTTCGTATCAACCAAAGTAATGTACATGGAGAACCTCTCACATAAAAATACAGAACAACACTAAATTATGCTTATAAAGTACGTTAGGTAAAATTTTACATTGCTACCGCATGTACCTGACTCAGAACTGAATTTTCTAATCTGAACTTGTGGTTTTGCCAAATATGAATACATAAATGTTGCCAGCTATACTGGTAAGAAGTATTTCATAAAGTCCCACTACAAAGCTGTGCATATTATTTGAAACAGTATTTACAAAGTTAATTTGGTGTTCCTGGTACTTATATACGAAATAGCGTCGTGTAAAAAGAAGTACGGCAAATAACGAGGAAAAACATGTGAGACCATTTGTCGAGTACGGCGATTCTGGCACTTATGGATACGAAATGTTGGCGAAATATGCTATTTTTCATAATGGGAGCTGCTTGAAGAAATATTTCGTTTACATAGAATGGGATGATTTCATTGACTACTACCAATATATAGCTCTTAGTTAAAATCCGAATAAGACACACACACACACACACATACATAATTTTTTTATTTATATTTATTTATTTATTTATTTATTTATTTATTTATTTATTTATTGCAAATGACCTTTAAATTTACTGTTGAATGTTTTATAGTTTCTCATCTAAATAACATAGATATACTCTAACATAAATACATTAAATCTAAATACGACGACTCTACAACAAATTAAAAGAGAGATACCACATGTCAAACAAAAAAAAAATATTGGAATGGCCCCCATTTTTAACAGACCACAGTGTGGGCAGTAAAACTCAGGTGTCCAAAAATACGTAAATACGGAATTTCATGGAAATAGGATGAATGATTCATTGTAATAAATTATTATGAGAATAATTGATACTCGTCATCTGCAATAAAAAATGTGCTATTTTGTACGCTTTGAGTTATGAATTCCGGAGAAATTACTTGCAGAACATTTCAAAAATTGGTTTATGAAGAATGTGACTTTCTTTTAGTTCACGGTAATTTTTCACTCATAAATATGCTTGAGTAGAGCAGGCCTTTTCTTCGCATATGTTACACTGCTTTGCCTTTACGACATTGTAAAAGACACTTGTCGCTGTTGTAACAATACTACAGCCTAAAAGCCGTGTGTTAATCGGCATTTTATGTAAACTTAGCTACGTGACCATATTCAGTATTCTAAACTGATAACATATTTGTTAGTTCAGTAACTAGTTTTCCACGCGTAACGAACCTCGTTAAATACGAAAGCGCGCGACAGATTTCAACCCGATCTATATTGAATTACAAGTAACTAAAATACTTAATTACAAGTTAAAACAAGGCCTTAGTTTCAAACTTAGGCCTACTTTTTTTTAATACTGCGCTTACATAGTTGTGAAATTTTAATTTTCTTGAAAAATTTTTGTTTGTGAAGTTTTATTCAAATTTAATTTTTAGATAGTGTTGCCAAAATTAACTAGTGTAGTTTTAAAATACTATAAAAAAAACTTAAAAGAGTGTTCGAGTGGGGAAAAATCATGACCGTATAAGCATGTCTTTACTTCTAATACACTGCGAAAACCAATTAACATAAATTATATAATTCACATTGAAACATGTCAAAGGCTTACGGCATGACGTATAGGCCTATATAAACGTGCATTACAAACTATTTGTATATTTTTAAAAAATTGCTGAATTTTATAATTTTTTGCTAATTATAGCAATATTTTTAAAAATGCAAAAATGTTGCAATGAGTATTTTTGTGTACCTCAAATCCTAGGCCATGGCATGTAGTTTAAGTGTGAATTATTTAATTTCGTTATGTTTATTGGTTTTCACGGTGTGCGCAAAATTCAAACGTGCAAATTTTGACTTTGAAATGTCGTGATGGGAAACTGGCAAAGCGACTTTTGTTTAGAGGAAAATGCACGTCCAAGTATCGTCTGCAATAACACTGATTCATACAATTAAAACATTATGATTTTTCTCACTTGAACACCCTTAAGGGTAATGGAGCGCCAAAGCAGTGAATTTTCACAATTTTCTACGTAACTTTTCCCCCTCGCTTGTTATCGAAAATCAAGGTTCGACAATCCGAAAATGATAGTTTTGTACAACTTATTACATTACTGCATAGTCACAAACTGTGTTATTTTTGGAGCAGTAATGACAGATAGGAAAAAGAGACATTTTTCCCACCTGCCATTAGTGCTCCAAAAATAAGAAAGTCTGTGACTAAGTAATAAAGTAAGAATGTGTACAAAACTGTAATATACGGATTGTCGAGCCTTGATTTTCTATAATAAGCGAAGGGGAAAAGTTATGTTGAAACTTGTGAAAATGCACTGCTTTGGCGCTCCATTACCCTTAAGGCCTAGTTACGGAGTTTTGCAGTGATTTCGAAAATATTTTTTTTATTGCTACCTAATATTCATATCAAAATTTTGCTGTACAGTTTTGACACTTATATGTTATAATTTGTAACTGAATTATTTTGTAGAATTATACTGAACGGTTTTTTAGATTTCATTACCCAAATTACCACGTTTTTCGTCGTGAAAATAAGCCAAAATGAAGGAAATTATTTTTTTTTGCTGGCGAATGGTACATTATTTTAAAAAACGCGTCCACAGTATTGTGCATCGTGTGATTGTACATTGACTCAAATGTTTCCAAAACTTTTGGTTAAAACATATTTGAGTTATTGGCACCAGTCTGAAAAAAACTCGGGAACAAGCCCTTTAATCCACGTTCTCTTGTTTCTTCTTTTTTTTTTTAACGATATTAATTTTTTACGTCTAACCAAGAGCAGGTATAAAAAATCTGTGTGACAGTTTTGTTTCAAATCTTCTTCTCCATGTTGGCTGATTTTTTAAGACAGTTAGTACAATGTCTATGGTTTAAAAATTATTTAATTAACGAATTTATGGTTAATTGACTTTTAAGTCAAAACCGTATAGTTTCTTGTTCTACTGCTTTTACGATAGTTATTTTTTTAAATCCTAAACAAGAGCAGATATAAAAAACTGTTGTGTAGTTTTATATAAAACAGTATATATTATGTTAACTAATTTCTTCACGACAAAATACACAATGGTTTGAGCTAGTTATTAATTCAAGAAAATTCTAAAAATTAGCTAATTAGCCAAATCTATATTTTTTGTCTAGAAAACAATAGACTGCATATTAAAAATTATTTTTAACGAAATTGTGCAGCCGTTTTTCGATTACTCATCTGCCCTCGTTACGAATAAAAAATAATTATCAAGAAAGCAGTACTAGTTATGGATAATGGTTTAAGAGGCTGTCACCCCTTTTGTTAAAATTATTAATTTTTGTATAATAAGTATATAGTGTGACGAATTATCGGCAGTGTCTCTTAATTAAATAATTAATTTTACAGTAAAATGTATATTATTTTACTAAATTAGTATTAGGAGCTTTCTTAGTGTTTATTACGCGGTGGTAGAAGATTATCGTCTTAATTTTTAAATTAACTTACTTGTTTCATAATTGCTTTTTAAAATTTCGCATACAATGTGCGTAGCAAAATGTAAGGTAATTAGTTCCATACTGAAATATTTTCAATTAAACCTTGTTAAATTTTAATTTATTTAGAAATTAATAGAAATTATTCATAATTAGCGACACGTGCCCTTAATGCTATGATCTATGAAACGTAATTCCCTTGCCGATAAAACGGGGCGGAAAAATAACTTCTCTGCGTGGCACATGGCGTGGTAATAGCAGAACAGCCCTGGTGACCAATGGCGGCCGGTGTATTGTTTCACGCGGGGCTCCACGACTGACGTGGCCTCGTTAGAGGATTGGTCACACCGCTGCTCGCTCGTTAGTGGGCGCGGTATATTGTTATCGCGGCCGGCTGGCCAGCGTGGTTTCTATGCACTCAGAGCAACAGTGAGAACCAAGTGAATACAGTCGCGCAACCGTTTACCGCCGTTGCTCGTTACGTAATTTGTTTCCCATACCGTGACGGCTGACTGTAATCTCTTTGATCTCCGTGAATATCAAAATACTGGGTCCAGCTGCTCCACTAAAGCGTACTTGCCCCGTAAAAATATTAAAATATTACTGCAAGAGTTTCAACCGGCTTTATGGTGAACAATCTATACACAGAGAAAAATAAATGATGTGTAGGTAACAGGCTCCTGTTAAAATGGGAACCGCAGTCACATTTTCTGTTCATATAGGTTTTATTATTTATGAACCAAAATATTCCATACAAGTAACAGTGTGTTCTGTGCAAGAAGCTCCTTTTGCAGAACAAATTGTTGTAGGAACAATCCTGACTTTTCCTGCCAAGGGGTGCAAGACCAGAGCTGACGGTCTATAACATGCAATGTCCTATGCCAAAGTTCTTTTGTTGAAAAAAGTAATTACCCCCAACCCCTATAATGTACCAAATTCCCTATCTTCGCCTGCAATATGTCAGCGTTCGATTTGGTCGTGTATCAAAAGAGCAGCGTAGTAATCTAGTTATTTTATAACGTCACAGTCTAAAATACATAAGTACCTATATTTGCCTGCATTATGTCAGTGTTCAATATGGTCATGTAACAAAAGAACAGCGTAATAGTCTAGTTCTTTTACAACGTCTTTGATTCCAGGGGTGGCAATTTCCATATAAATGTATGGGAGATACAGGGGCTTTCAGAAAATAACTTGAGTAGAGTTTACGGACGTCCAATAAGACACAAAAACCATACGTTGCTTGCAGTCTTTCATACATAGCTTTGTAACCGAGCAAACCTTCATTACTTTATCAGGTAACTTAGTATACAGTAACCGCCTCTTGTCTACGCGCAAGGTACTAGACTCTGGCGTGCAGTTTTTTGCTCAATTTTATCAGATTACTTTGTCCATCCTTGAGCTGGAAATTCGTGTTTAAAAGGGAGAGATCTTCGCCATCTTGAATTTGTGTATTTTGTGTCATAACTTTCATTTTGGGTAAATTTATGGAACTTTAACCACTCCCAAATAGAATACATATTGATATAATTTTAGACATAATTAACCTCTGCTTGCCGTGACTGTTTCAGATCTAATTGCAGTTAGAAAATTATTTTTACTTTCTTAACTGCAATTATATCTGTAACAACAATAATGAAAAACAAAGATTTAGGATGTATAACATTGTGTCAATATGTATTCTGTTCGGCAGTTAGGTTAAAGTTCCATAAATCTACTCAAAATAAACGTTATTGCATAAAATATAATAACTCTTGATGACAACGATTCCTCCCTCTTAAAATTCATTTCAGAGGAAGACTAACGTTATTTAAAAAAGGAGGGGGGAGGGGCTTGCATGTCGAAATTGTCAGTCTTTCGCCACAACGTATATTCAAGAATATTTCGGAACTTTTATGGATATAAAAATTTTAAATAACTTATGTTACGGAATTGTTCCCAGCTACTTGATATTTCTGAACAATCGACAGCTAGGAAGAAATTAGTGATTGTTGTATGTAAACGTCTACGGAGGTTAAAACCTTACAGCTAATACAGATTGGAAATAATGTTACGTCACTAATGTTCATCCAGCCTGGATTCAAATGTTTGATGTTAATTTATGTCTTCCGGGCATAAAATTCGTGCTGTATCTTCTAAAATGCATATATTTTGATAATATTTGTAATCATCATTGCAATGATTCTGTATGACAATTTAATGAAAGACTCCGGTATTTTTTCTGTCGAGTAGTTTATCAAGAATATATCGCATATCGTATATCTTATCAAAGAGAAAATTTTATTAATGTTACTTCAATAACTGTTACGGCTCGAAAACTGGAAAATAAAGAAAATAATCTAAAACTCTTCTTTAAGGGGATGAAAGACGTAATATTTGTTTTCGATTTATCCACGATATCGAGTGGGTTCTTCTAGATATGGGTGTATTTACACTTTCAAATTATGATTATATAAATACCCGAAAAATTATTTCAGGATTTTTCTCAATTCGACTGCTATTCGATAAAAAGGGGGAAATTTTATTTTTGATGTATCATCTCTATAGATCGAATCCAACAGACTATATTTCTGTTTTTCACTTCAATTGGATACTTATACAAATGCTTAGATGCGATTTCAATATATTTCGGTATTCCCACCTAAATACGCGCTGTGTTTCCGTTATTCCTCCTTGTCTATCTAGTCGAGATATAGAAGTGTCTTTGCTTCAGTATGATGCTTACGTAAATAGCCGAAATATTTTTTCAGGATTTTTTTTTTTTTTTTTTTTTCAAATTCGACCCCAAACTGTTAGAAATTGTTTAGGGTATTTCCCATTCTAAATCAATTTATAAATATCGATCCCACTGAACTTTCCGGTATCGTGATGATTTTTGCTTACGAATGATGCTTACTTAAATACCTGCGAAGTAATTTCTTGATTTTTAGAAACTCGACATTTATAGGGGCGTAAAGCCTTGAAAATGGATAAAAAGTATTTTCAATTAATCATTGAAGTACTTCAAATCCAATGGGCTATCGTCACGGTTTTCACGTAAGTATGACACCCATGAAATTTTATAACTGGTGATTGAATGTTGTCATTAATTCGACTACTAAGGGTATGAAAAGACGTGAAACCCTCGATTTCTGTCGAACCAGTCGAGTTATAGAGCTACTTCTTGCTTCAGAATGATGATTACGGAAATGCACGTAACAAAGTTTTATGGTTTTCTCAATTTAACTTCTCTGGGCAGTTAAAGGATAAAATGTGTATTTAACTGAATAGTCATTTTAGCTTTGACAAAACGGATTATCGTTAGGATTTTCGTTTCAATTTGATATCAACACAAATCTCTAAAATGTGATTTTATGATTTTTAATAATTCGGCCTCTAAAGGTGTGAAAAGACGATTTTTTTTTCGATTTGCCCATGATAATGAGGTATTGTGTGCTTCAAAATTATGTTTACGTAAACACCAAAAAAAAAATGTAATTTTTCCTGCTGGATAAAATCAGTCTGTTACTACAGGGAAATTTAAATTTGTTAACCATTCAAGAGGGGCGCTCCGCAAAGCAAGTATGACCATCGATAAATAAGATAATAAGATTCACATTATGCGCCTATATCGATACGTTGTGTTCATAGACCTCTACGCATTAGTGACTTTTTAACTAAACAAATACTGTTGACGTAACCTGGTGTGCTAAAAGTATTACATGCAGTTAAAAACGTGGGCGAACTGCTAGTAAAACATAAAAGTTAAAATTTTACGGTTTTTATTTTCACGGTTTTTGGAACTTATAATAAAAATTACAAGGTCTGCAAAAATAAGTCAATTCACATCTATATGTGTAGGTATAGGCCTACATATGTACAGGTATTTAATAAAAATTTTGAATTCGCGTATAAATGCTCATGCATTCCTATTATAAAAATAAATATCAGTATAGTAACATTTTTCGTACTTTAAAACATTTCTACCAGTAATGTTAGTTAGTTCATAAGTACCTCATAGCATTTATAGGATAGTACCTCATAGCATTTATAGGATATTGCAAAATTGTATTTAAGTACTAACGAGAAAGACTTTCCTCATATTTGCTGTAAAGAAAGACACTTTTCAAGCTTGGGTTCACAAACGCTTAGTTTGTGCACTACTTCTAGAAACATACAACATGCGACGTGAGGCCTGCCAGATGAATCATGTTATTGTGGGTGGAATACGATCGTAGGCGTGGTGTGTTGGCAATGCCTTACTATGCGTGTCGGACGCACTTACGATGGCATTCCACAGTAGCGTAATCCATCTTAAGGGCCATACGCCGTACAGTACATGTTACGGATAATAGTAGATAAATAATTACACTTTGTAGAATCTTGGACGTATGCATGCCATAGCAATACTCTTTTATCCCAAAAAACCACATCGGACAAAACAAACAAGAAGCCGAGATTAGCTGTTGTCACAAAATACATACAAAATAAAATACATAATGAATCCCACAAAATTTTGTGTAAAGACAAATAAAACAAAAACACATTCTATTAACTTAAAAATGAAAAGCCTCAGGACAGCACAATATAGACAGCACGGACAATTACTTATACGGAGACAATAATCACACAAGACTAGATTATAGTTGACAGCATCGAAGATTACACAGACATAAGACTGGACGAAACAAGGAAGACAACACAGAAAAACACAGAAGGCTTCGTTACGCGAACTATTTTGGAACCTGACGTTGATCCCGCCTTCGGGCAAACTTAAGAAGATGCTGGCCGCTGCCACCGAATTTTCATATGCAATTATTCCAGGCCGTGTTGTCGCGAAACCGGGAACCGAAGTTCACCTAACTCGTTGGGTGTATCGAAGTACACACTATTTGCACATCACTGAGCTGGCGACGGGACGCGTGTAACAGTTTTATCTTGGCTCCGACTCGTATTTAAGGCTGGAAGGAAGCTGTTTCCATACTTAATAAATTACGAGTTGATGTATCGGCGGGTAGTGAAGCTCATACCAGCCACAAAGACTGGCATGATGTGTCGTGTTATGTGTCTAGTAACATAGGTGTTGTCGGTAAGTGGTTATGTAAACTCGTAGAGAGTACTGAGTGAATGTCTACGACCATGAGAGTTGCTCCTATCAGTCTTAGTTGTATAGAGAAAGACGCGCTTTTTTGGGACGTATAGCGTGAAAACTGAGGATTATGCTTGACACCCCCGTGGTTATTTCGCCATGAGGTGTTTGTGGCAAAAGTAGAGAATACACTTAATATTCATTAGTCACCGCCAAAGGCAGACGCGCTTACTTCTGATTGGTCACGCACCTTAGCGTGGCTATTGTGGATACTCGATGGTCTTCCACATTTCTTCTAGAATCATTTTGTTTATTTTCAATAAAACATTTCCACATACAGTAGAACCGCTTTCTTACACCCCTTGTTTTAACACTTTCCCTCATTTTACAGTTTCCAGCATTTTACAACAGTTTTTCTAAAGTCCCTTGAGGAGTGTAAAATAGGGGTTCCACTGCATTTTTAACTAAACTAATTGTTTCCTGAAAATGTTTTCATTGCTCACAAAAAATGCTAATTTTTTTTTTTAATTTCCATTTTAACGAATGCGTCTCTAAAGCCAGTGGAGTACAATTTTTCCTAATTATTTTATGGTATGTTCGGCAAATCTGGATTTTTAATTTCACCCTTATTAATATAACTTTTTTAGTTCATTAATCCGCGTGAACGGGATTTGCTAGTTTCTCTTATGTACATGCTGCCACACTAGGTAAGGTATGCGATTAATACATTCTTGAGGTTATTTTCAACTTTCGCAGCAGTAATTTTTCATGTAGATCTTGATCTAGTGCGTTGTATTTGTTTCCCATCCTATTTTTTTCTTCTACAGTCTAAATGACAATTGTTCGTACGCATTTTCTGCCGTATTTCTTTGGCATAGCAAACAATGTGTATTTTTCATGTTATTTTTATGGTCCTGAGGGGGTAGCCATTCTCAAGAAATTCTTTTTGTAGATGGTTTTGTTCAGCGGTTATAAATATATCCTACGACGAAGAAAGGTTTTTCAGCTCTGAGGTTTAAAGTGCAGATTATTCTAGTATTTATATTTGTCATGTAGTTCGAACCAAATGGAGGTTGGCCAGTGGGAATAGGTTTTCTTTGTACGTCTGTGGAAATTATCTTATGTTTCTTCTGTACCAATATGTCCAAGAAAAGGAGGCTTCCGTCTATTTCTGTCTCGCATGCGAATTGTAATGTAGGCATGAAAGAACTGAAAAAATTGGCAAATTCGTTCAGTTCTGTGGGTTCCGTTTTGCCATTTCGGAAATGTGTCTTATACATAACATACCCAAAATTTAGGTGAAGTGATAGTTTTGCTTTGTGTACAATGCTCAAAATTCTCTGTGATAATTTTAGTTGTAAAGACGAAAGTGAGGCGCTCGTTGGCATAACTCAGATTTGTTTGCAGAACCTATGTTTGTACTGAAAATAGGTTATGTTGACAATATTAGTGTGACGAGTTCTATGATGTGTATTACATACATAATTAAACTCATCACACTTATTGTCAATTACAGTTATTTCCTTCGGTAAGCTGTCATTTTCCAGAAACTCACAAACTTGTCAGGTGGGGATATTTCTAATAGTTTTTTTCCTCGTAGTGGGTATGAAATGACCAGAACTTTAATGAAGGTAACTGTCTGAACAGAGAATGGTTCCAGAATTTTCTTAAAGGAATTTAGGCATGGTACGAAGAATTGAAGGAGCTTACTATCGGTCGTAAAGTCACACAAAGTTATGAATTTGTGGAAGGCTGTAAATGTGAGGTGGCGTGTTGCTATGTGTTGTTAGGTTTCTCCTGGATATGCCCGGAGTATGGTTATATATATATTAGGTAGATTTTTAATTCTAGCAGTCGTGTCTTTGTCCAAATAAATGAATTTGTCTGATGCGATAAGGACATTAATTTTTCTGTCGCAATACGTTCCGTCCAGCACAACTTTAGCACGACCTTTGTCTGCAGGAAAAAATTATATCAGAGTTGTATTTGAGAGTTTTAATAGCTCTGAAATCATCATAAGATATGTTACGTTTTAGTAGCCCAGCTGACGTAATTGTTGTGAGCACAGAGCAAGTACATACATCCCTTCGGCTAGTGAGATCTTGTTTATGGCACTTTACGCTAGACAGAGATTCAGTTAGGTGCAGCACTGTAATCAAACCTTTCTTCAAAAATATTTTTCTGCAATCTGAGAGAGCTATGCTAGTTGCGTTGACAACAGTATTTTTGTTTCGTGTACAATGAAAGTTGGCCAGATTTTATTTCTGGCTTTCTTTACAAATAGTCATTCAGTCTCGTTAATTGTGTGCTGTATTATCGTACAATCCTGATTATTTTAATTCTCCAGGTTATTTAGTTTGGTTTTTCATTCCTTTTTTAATTGTTTTATTTATATTTTCTTTGTATTTTACACGACGTAATACATCGTGGGATTTCTTACGAATTGTATTATATATATATGTTCTGACCACAGCTAATATTAGCTTTTTTCCTTGTTTGTTTTATCTCGCCTGGTTTTCTGAGACAAGAGAATACTGCATGGATCTGCACAAAATCATTCATTCCTATTGAAAGAGTATTTCTACATCTTCATACAGATGTGATTAATGATTCTCTATGAACTGACATGCAAATATGCAACAACCTGTACTTTCACTGTGGAATATTGTTAAAGAATAGTCTTTTTTTATTTTTTTGATAACTTGATGTTTCATAATGCAAAACTTATAGGGTTTTTTTTTTTTTGTTCACTGAAAATTGTATTAGGACTAATGTCTACAAGTAGCACGGTATTCGGTACAAATATTGTGCCATTTTTTTCCTGCCTTAAAGTTTTAAGGGTCACACGTTTGGAGGTGTATGGTTATAGTCACAGAAGTAAGAGAGAGATAAGGACAATATTAACACGTACACGGAGCACGCCTTTTCTTACTGCGTTCAAACTATCCCGTTATCTTGCCATAAATACAAGACTTAAGCCATTCCGTCCTGTTTCTACAATTTTCGCGATAGTGTTTTTTTTTTTTGCGTCTAAAATAGAGCACGTATCAAACAACTGATTGGCAGTTTTGATTAAAGTGGTTTTCTTTCAATAAAGTGAATACTTTTGTTTTAGCTAATCATGTAACTAACGAAATTATTGTTAATTGAGTTATTAGTCTAACCAGTATAATTTACTGTTTGGAAAAATTAACTACCGCGACAAAATTCATTTTCATGAAAACTGCCAAACAAATTTCTGATATCTGCTCTCGTTTTAGCTTTAAAAAATTATTATCGCAAAATCAATAGAAACGTGGAAGAATGGGCTTAAGCGGTGACCCTACCGTTATATTTGTGGAATTTCTGAAAAAGTTAAATACGGAGCCCTTTAATATAGGATATTTACATGTTTCCGACCAGAAAGTTAAGCAGTGTGAAGAAACCGTTTTCAACTATGTAGGAAGGCTTTGGAGATATGGCCGTGTTTCATTTGGCACGTTCCGTACACTGTGTTATCAACTGACTGGTTTAAGAGCAGTAAAATTACAGTAGTTTAGAATACCGAAATCTGTTTCCAACGCGACAACATTCCAAAGTAGTAGTAAACTAAATCATTAGTCACTAAGAAATTAACTTCAGATGGAAACATGGTCGGTATTCCAAATACAATATGCTATGCAATGTGACTCGTGTAAAGTGTAATTTCTATTCATGTAATACATCGCTATGGTAGGACGAATCTGTAGCGGTTTTGCAATAAAACAAATTCCAAATAAAATAGGGCCGTACCTGGCTGTTGAACAACGTTGAAGTGGGTTAAAAATACGCATTTTCCCCAAAACTGAAACATTTGTTCTCACTTCACTGTTCAACGTTTAGAGAACGTATTTCAAAACACAACCAAATAATCTTCGTATTTAAAGTGATATTTCTGAGACATCCAACACAACTATAAAATGCCTTTTCATACAGTTATAATTCGGAATGCAACGTGACAACGAAAATAATCAAGAGACCTACAGTAACACTGCATGTTTTCCAGAAATAAAATTGTTGGCATGTAGAGTGTAGTCCCAAAGTTTCAACAGAATGGCGGATACTCTGTACTAGTAGTGCTTTAAAGGGAACATATCGTATAGGTAGGTAACCCGGGGACCAAGGTATCACGCCCCGAAGTGTGCTCATAGTCATCTTCTTGTCTCGGAGAATGAGGTGAGGCTACAATGGAATGAAACGTCGCACAGTGGATAGAATCCACCAAACATAGTGCCAAAAATCGAAAAATTAAAAAACTTTTATTTACTACTGAGATTAACACAATATGTTCTACGGGATGTATACTACATGTGGGTTAAATAGTTTTATGTTTCACGAACTGATAAAGCCAAGACGCACAAATGAAGCTGAGAATTCGTAGTAATGCTTAGGCATACTAAGAATACTGGACTCTACCGACTACATTGGTTTGAGAATTTCACTACTTTCTTTACTTAAATTAATATTCTGTTAAGTATGATCAAAAACTGCATTGAAGTCATCAGAACCGTTTTTCAAACGGTTAGTAAAAATGTAATAATAAATAAATAATAAAAGTTTTTAAAAACGACGATTTTGACACATATATTGCTATTAAGTGAAGTGTATAATTCGTGGCTTATCGAGGCTTACGAAGTTTCTTCGTTTAAAGTGGAGGGGAAACTTCAGTAAATTAGATAATGTAACGGGTCATTAAAGAAGACGAGAAGTGCAACCAAAATTTAATTAATAATTTGCAACACTTCAAGAGAGAAGGTTTGGAAATAAAATATACTTTACTACTCACCAGTGGCGTAACAACTGTGGGGCAGGGTATACATTGCCCCCTCCCCCTAAATGTTGGAAAGGGTGCAGAAAACAGTATTGAATAGGCTCCCAAATGTTTTTTTTTATATTTTATTTTTAAGGAAATGTCTGTGTAATGAAGGCCTGCTGGTCAAATGTTGCTGTATGTGTCTTAGCTTCTAGATTTTGTAAAACGAAAATAATATTTGTAAAGGAATTTCAAATTCCCTACTAGAAAAAATGGGAGAAGGAAGGAGGTATGCCAAATTACCGGCCCCTCCCTAAATTGGAGAGCTTGTTTCGCCACTGCTACTCAGCACAATGATAGATGGCAAAGTTCTGTGCGCTTTGACTGACATTAGTGCAGTGCAGATTCCGATATGTAAGCAGACAACAAAAGCTCATCTTCGCGGACTGTTTGTATCTAAGACAATAAAAGATGATGCCTTGAAATATGGCATGTCACCACTGCATACCTACGTGATATATATATTATATATATATATATATATATATATATATATATATATATATATATAAAAGGTAACTGATTGACTGACTGACTGACTGACATATCAAACTACAGCCCAAACCACTGGACCTAGAATCGTGAAATTTTTTTTGTGGGGGTTCCCTTCAGGTCGTAGGCGAGCACTAAGAAGGGATTTTTCGAAATTCGACCTCTAAGGGGGTGAAAAGGGATGAAATGTGTTTCCGAAGAAACGTCGATAGAGCTCGAACCCGACGGCCTATCATCGTGATTTTTACTTTAATAGGACACTCGTAAAAATGCATATTAGCCAATTTAAGGATTTT